>JAQIXS010000310.1:0-52647 GCA_034700785.1 Rossiulus vilnensis | reverse complement strand
ATCCTGGGTTCACAAAAATTAACACAATGACTAGTTTTATCGGTGGTAACAACGAAAAAAAAATGAACCGCACGAATTTCAAAATAAGAATTCATTAGTGGAATTCATCGAATGAATTTTTGTGCCGAATTTCAGAATCGTATTTTAAAACAAAAACAAAAAATAAAGTCGATATTGAAAAATGCTAGGTTACAACTCAAAATCTCATGGTTTCTCCAGGTATTTCCCGATTCTTCAGGTTAGTAGACATCCTGATGTACCTATTTTATAACCATACTTTCGAAATATCCGAAGAATTCGATTATCCGAGATAGTCGAGGCCCTGACCACCTCGGATAATCGAGGTATCCGCTGCAACAAGTCAACTTTACGAAGAATTCAACTTATCTTAAAACCAAGGTCCAATTTATGGATGCAGTTTATCCGCGAGCAAACACGGTGCATGCAAAATTCCGACGCACCAGAGACGATGGTTACTCACCTGACGTTAGGCTGTGTGGAGCTTGGCAGATGGGCATATTCATGCTGACCATCGCCTCGAAGACTTCGGCATTCGACGGCAGAGGAGCCGGTTCTCCGGATGTCGTAGTCATGATTCCTTGGCCCAAATCTTCCATGGACGGCATCGGCTCCATCTTCGCCATCATGGTCTGCGGCATGTGTCCTAGCATGGCCTGCAGGTTTCCTTGATGCACGATGCTCTGAGAAGGCACTGATGAGGTGGTGGACACGATGGCGGTCATGTTCGGGTTGTTGCATCCACTCTGCAGGGCCTGCTGCTGGCTGACCAGCGACGTGGGCACCATGGACACCTCCATCATGCCCAAGCAGTTCTGGACGTAGCCGTCAGCCGGCAGGCCAGGTGCCGGGTTTAAGTCTGTGCATCTATTCACCACTCCAGAAGTCATCTGCGCAACTCTGGAGCTGACGGCATCCTCCTGGGCCTGCACCATCGCGGAGGCCAGCTGGTTGATGCCAGACATGAGGTCCACGTCGTGGTGATCTTCACCGGACAAGCTCAGACCGGGGATGTTTGTCTTCGGTTGCCCAAGTGCCGTCACCTGCAGGTTGGGCATGATGTGCGAGGGCGCCGATGGGCCGGATGTGGGTGCGTTGGCCGATGTGCCGGACATGTGATCAAGAGGCGACAGGTGCTCGTTGCCGGCGTTGCTCATCATCATCGAGCCGCAGCTGTTGGACATCAGGGACGCCATGCTCACGGGTTCTGCCGGGCCGAACGGGTTGCGCATGTTGGAGGAGTCCAGCGAATTGGGCAGTCCCGGTGTCGATAGCGGAGACAGCGTCGTGCTGGTTGCCGGCGACATCAGCTGGATGGAGAGCGCGGACATCTGCCTGGGCGACTGGCAATCTCCGTTCATGAACGCCGGTGGGGTCAGCATGGTTCTCAGGGCAGGCGGGTCGCTGTTGCCGGCAGAGAGCATGATGGGAGACATGTTAGGAGCGGGAGAATCCATCCCTGTTTTGGTGAACTGGTGGTTTATTTCTAGAGGCACTGAAAAAAAAAATCGATGACAGTCAAGATCTTCTCTAGTCGATAAATCACACACACACTTCAAAAGACAACTCGATAAACGTGATTTTGAAGGTATCACCAAGAACCCGCATGAACCCCGGGGTTTTAACTGTTTCTGAAACTTTTGAGTTGTGCTGCCGTTGAAATGCGAGTGCGAAATGCCGCATCCGGTCTAACCGGAAACGGATGGAACAAAAAAAAACCTGATAATCACCTGACGAGTTTCCAGCTTGCTGCATTGGTGAATGGACAGATTGTTCTTGCCGAACTGTTGTAACGAGACGCGGAGAATTAATTATGTCACAAAACACGGGGTGCGGCTTATGTGTGAATGTCGTGAGGCACTCCGCGGCCTTTGCCCGTCACAAATCCACCGGAGGACGCGTTCTTCCTTCGCGACGAATTTATATATATATATGCATAAAAAAAACGACCCCCAAATTCTGTGCCTGCGAAAACCTGGTTTTTTTTTCTAACCCGGTTTCCGGCAACGAAAACGAGCCGAAGGAAGTGGACGGCCTCCAGGAACTTGTGACGGACAAGCCGCAGCGCAGAGTTAGACAATGAGGAGCTCGGCAACAATAAGTTGTGTTTACAAGCAAAGACATCCTGATCAAGAAAGCCTACCCGAACTGAGCTAACGGAACGATCGAATCTTAAACGGCAATTTCTGGCGGCAGCTAACCTACAGGTTCACTTCCAGCTGGCTACGCGAGCACAAGGTTCAGCTAAAGGTTCATCTACTCGTCATGGCACACCATTCACTCTCCCATTCACCATCACTCGCATGTCAGCAGTCATCGGTGCACACGAGTACCCCTCCTCCTTCTCGGAGTAGCCGTGTGCACCCATTCACACCTCACCGCAAACCGAGCCATCGCATGCGCTCCCTAAAGTCAAAAAGCATCGCGTGCGCTCCTCGACTATTCCTGGCTTCAAATTCCCCGGAAATTCTGGAAGACTGGGATTTTAACTCGGGTCGAGGAGGTTGAAAAACGACAGGAAAACGAGAGCAGAGAAGGCGAAACGAACGAGAATATAACGATTTGCGAAATAAAAAGACCCTAACGGAATTGTTAAACACGACGTATTCAAGCCCCTCATCGATCCAACGCAAACGTGTTTCAGCGTGTTTGTGCAAAACGAAAACGTGACTCATCCCCACATGACATCAAAATCCCAAAGCAGCCTAAACAAAACAGCTAAGATGGGTGGAGGGAGGGGGAAATTCGATATCAGCAAAAAATTTCCGAATAGATGAGAGAAAAACTTCACCGGAGGTCCTGTTGAGGGAATGGAGAAAAACAATACAAGTTAAGAAATCGGCAATGCGCTAACCGCACCAATCACTAAGAGCTCACCAGCTTTTGGAATAGAAAAATAGAATGCTGATTTTTCTCAGAATTATTATTTATTTAGGTTTTTTTTTTTTTTTTGTAAAAAGAAAGCAAATGTTATTTTTTTTAAATTTTTTTTTTCAAATTTGTTGAGCGACTGGATGAAAAGGGACGGTTTTGGTGGTATTTAAAATTTTAAATTAAAGATTTAAAAAAACCTGCCCCGCCATCTTCTGCACCTTGGTGCCGAAACACGATTATGCCGTCGTCGGAGGACGGCCTGCAACCTGCGCACGCAGGAAATGCGTGAAACCACCGGAATCTCTCCGACCGACGGTGCCGGTTCCGTGCATCCTGGACCTCGAGCCGGCTGGGTCCAAAACGAAAATCGAGCATTAACATTGCTTTGCTTTAGTATTCCTAGGTAAACCAAATTATTCCTAGGTGAAAAGTCCCTCGCATCGAGTTTCTATCACAGTGCTCATCGGGTGGCAAACAACATCAAAGATTTGAAATTTAGGATTTTTTCTTCAAAAAGTGATACATTTAAGATGCTAGTGTTTAATATAGTAATAAAATAAAACTTTTTATCTATCTTTTTTTAACAGGGCAACCTTTACATTCAATAAATTCAATTTACTCTCCACGCTCTCTAAAGGCAGCACTGTCAAGACTGCATCTGTTTGACTACAGACTTCAAACACTAATCAGAGTTGAATTTGTTAAGCTGTTTTAGGACATTTTTTTGGACTATTAAGGACTTTTTAAGTACTTTTTTGGATTTGCTCACCACCCTGTCGTTGGATCTAGCAGCTCTAAATTGCATCCTATAAGGATTCCAAATAGGGCAGCAGTATCCGAGAAGGGGTGTTACTGATGATAAATATCCAATTTCTTAAACTTTTCGATGGCAATTTTTTGAATACCCTTTGGAAAAAATTAAAAGGCGTTGATCAGCCAAACAAGTACAATTTTAGTAATATGCATACCCCCAGTGCATATCATCTGCGATACTTATTCCTAAATATTTTACAGAATTTACGACAACACCTTCCAGATTGTAATCTGGAAAAATAAGGGACGCATCCTCACGACCAAACATTATTCTATATTGATTGTCGAAAAAAGGGGTCAAGAAGGGGTCTCAACCGAGCTGAATGCTCAATTTTCGTGTGTTGCCGGCAATTCGAGGGTCGCGGTGCTCGGAACCGGCACACACTCGGAGAACGCCCAGATCATGCTCGAAGCATGATCCTCAGTATAACCACGCCATCTCCTGCAACCTGCGGCAGGCCGGATTTTCCTCGGACGCGGGCACAACCTCGTTGCGCACCCGTATGCAGTCGGCGGCGAAGCCGGCCTACGTCAAGAAATAAGTGAAAACACAAAAGCATGAACGAAGGAATAAAAGAAACTGTTAAAACAACCCATGCCTATTCTTTTTAGGTTTTTAGTCATTAGCCTGTTGCAGCGCTGACGGCATTGTGCTGCGTCTTGGGGGTCAGACTAGGGGTTTTAAGTGCCGCGGCCGAGGTCCAATCGCCGCGAGCCGGGCGAGACGTTAAATTGGAAAAAGCGGTGCAACGGCTAGTGGTTCACGGAAAAAGCTTAGGCACAGGGGTAAAAAAATGAACTAGCAATTTGCATTAAGGCAGGAAATTGTGTAGTCACCGGGACCAGTGGTGATGCCTCGATAAGTACCGTGTGCAGAGAGGGCCAAGCTACATGGTAGGCAGTTAACAACCCAGTGCGAGGATTGTTTTACTCTAAAGACCCCATCGAGCTCAGCCTCTACGCCTGTGAACTGGGGAGAATAAACGGATGGCATAAACCACCCAATCAAAAAAACAACAATCATAACAATCAACCCCCTTACTATTATTGCCCGCATAAAAAAGAACAAAAAAAAAAACGAAACGAAACGAAAAATTAACATCGGTTACACTGCACAAACTTCGCGGCCGTATATTTTCACCCTTGGACTAGCCGGATCGGCGTCTCGACAGGGGCTCGACAGGAACGTAAACTTCTGAATCTTGCATTCACTGCCATAATCGAAGCCTAATGTCCCATCCGTGTTGCTGCCACGGCCCCAACACCTCCACCAAATTTTTGTTGAAAAATGCTCCTGTGGTCGATTACGAAACACTAGCCATCCGAAAATCAATGATCTCGTATTATCGGTATTTTCTCTGTGGTAATTTTGAACAAAAATTCTTCGAGCATTTCTAAGATTTTGTATTATCAGTATTTTCTCCGTTGTAATTTTGAACAAAAATTCTTTAAGCACTTCAATGATCTTGTATTATCGAACAAAAATTCTTCCAAGCATTTCAGAAAACAAGCCGTGCAATCGAATCAAGCTTCAACAACCATCGGGAATTGTCGTATGACTTCAACTAAAAGACCATTCTTGACTACAGTCAGTGAAAAAAATACATTAAAAGTAGATACAGGAAGTTAAGATTCAAAATTTGGGATCTCTGATATTCCTTGCATTTTCCCCGCAGGTGGTGTTGGGACCTTGCAAGTCACAGCTAATCTGGAGAACTCGATTAAATCGACCGGAGTGGGACATTTCTTAAAACTAGTCCAGTCAAAGCTGAGCGAGAAATTAAAAAAAGTACATGAATATAGGCAGTAAGAATGTGCAGTTCGTCTCGGACACAATCGCGTGGCATTCCAAGCAGACACAGAGTCGATCGGCGACCAATTGAAACTGACCCGTGAAAACTTTTCATGAAATTTCAGGCCGCATCGATTCGGGTCTGAAAACGATGCCCCGCCGGGAGTGAAAAGTCCCGGTGCAAAAAAAAAAAATTTCGACATTTACCGGATTTTTCGGCTGTTGGAATGCCACATACATGTACGCATGTTAAACAGTAATATCGCAAAATAAATAAATAAAAATAAAAGCCTAATAATATCACAAATGCATTCACTCATTCGCACAACTCGTGCCATGCCGTAACCGCCCATCGCAGCGCGAAACGTTTAGCTGAAAGTAAAATGCGAACCAAAATTCGGTTAAAATCTGATTGAAATTAAAATCGTAAAATACAGGAACATCCCCCCGATGAAATTATCTTTGCACGCTTACTTTCATCTTAACATTTCTGCATAAACTGAATTTTGGAACAGGCAAATGCTGAACATTTTTGAGAGCTGAATTTCTGAACGGACATGCTTAACATTAAAATTCATTTGAATTTTTGAATTTTGAATTCACGGCACACGTTTGCCTCGACTTTTACCGTATTTGCTTGCGCATAAGCCGCATTTTTCCACCAAAAAATTTAGGCTCCGCAGAAGGGGTCGCCTTTCTACTTATCGCAATAGTAAACAGTAACGGACTTCACCGCAGGTGGTATTTGGTAGCTTCGAATGGTTTTACAGGCAATTTTAATCTGCTTTAAGAAAAAAATCTCAATAATAATCATGGAAAAAAGTTCGTTTTAACAATAAATCTAGTTTTCCTTAAAACCAAGCAAATACGGTATGCTAACATACTCGGATCAATTTTTTCAAAAAAGTTAAAACCGTAAATTCTGTAAAGGCACCACAGGATAACCCCTCCGACCCTCGCCCAACACGGCCTAGGAACTAATTTCCTCGGAGACCCCCGACCCGAAAGACGACGCCGTTGTCGATTTGCGATCAAAACAACGAGCGAGAATTTCCTCGGAGAAGGCACTGCGGCCCACAAAACGCCGCAGTTGCCGCAAGATACCTTGGTGCCATTAAAGAATTCACTTAAGAGTCATGGTTCATTGTCGAACGGTCATGCCCGAAGATTTCTTGATCCAAAGTTTGATTACTTTTGAAAAAAAAATTATACAAGAAAAAGTTTTAAAAAAAACCAACAAAAAAGAAAAAAAAAACCAGAAAACGCTTCGGTAAAAATTAACTTTTTGCTGATGGTGGTGCATGGCAACAAGTTTCAAGACATCTGCCATCACTTTCGTTCAGCAAATTTGCGCGCGCTACAAATCGCGACAATGCGTAGTCATCGACAGAGATTACATTTCACTGGGGCTCCGGCCATCGGCCCAATTACCCGCCCGTCAGTCCAACGGGGACCGAGACGTAAAATTTGCATCCAGTTTTCGAGACTTCCAATTTACGACGAGACCGGACGGGAGAGTGTGAGGAGACCTTGCGGATTGGGCATTTCCCCCGTTATTTCAGGAAAAAACAACAACAACAATTTGGTTAAGAAAACAATTCGTTTCATCGTTTCGTCGTCTCAAGCGTTTCAAAAACTGCCCGCAAGCCCCCCTCGATTAGGCCGACGCCGGAGCTAAAACGCCAAGGCGAGCGATTTGTGACAAGCACTTTACCTGCATGAGATGGGGTGTATGTGAAGGTGTGGGGCTCACTACTCTTACCGCCACTTAGAACTGACAAGAGGACCTTCACAGGTTGAGGCCCATCCATGGTGCGATACGGAGGCACAGCGCACACCAAATGAGACTGAAGACAAAAAGAAAGTAAAAATCGAGAAAACTGAGCAAAGCCCCAAGACTCAAAAGCCCGAAACACTTCAAAACTTAGTGAATTACCTGATGAGCGAACTCCTTGTCAGGGTCGACTATTTCTTCCCAGACGACGTTATCCTTGTCACCGTTTGGTTCCCTTTGATCTGGAAGATCAAGGAATAAGGAAATAAATAATGGAAAATCAAGATCATTTTTACAGTAAAAATTAGATCACAAATGGTGTTTTTTGTCAGGTTATAACATTTTCCAGGCGTGAAATTGTTTGACATCATTTGTTCTCGGCGGTCGCTTTAATATCACCACAAAATTCTCCTTACCGTCCTCAAACTGCTGGAAGACGATCTTCGCATCCTTCTGAAAGTTCTTGCCGATAATAAAAAGCTCCGAGCCGCCGGACATCGGGCTCTCGGTTAAGGACTTCTTAGAAATCTCTGGCAGCCCGGGAGACTGTGCTGCGAGTGTCCGGGGGTTAAACCAAAAAGTCAGGAAAAAAAGAAACGCCACAAAAGTAAAACCACGAGAGAAACAGCCCGCCATACGTACTGCAAAGGATTTGCGACGATGCAATCTGCAGAGTTTCGTAAGTGCCGTTCGACATGGGGATGTTGACGCGGAACACCATGCGGCACTTGGTGCTCCTCTTCTTGCACTTCGAGAGGCCGAAGTAGGGCAGCCTTTGCTCAACGTCTACGTTGCGTTCCTTGAGAATGCCGATGCAGTCGCAGCTGTTTAAAGAGTCACGAACACAATTGCGAATTATTATCACTGTAACTCAATAGACGCATTCAAATCCAAATAAAATCAACATATAGGATAAATTATCTCATTCATGCGGTGATTTTTAACATTTTCAAAATAATTCATAAATCACAAATTCCCAACTATTTTTCAGAAAAAAAATGTCGAAAATTCACTGCAAATTACGCATTTTGGCAAGTATTTTTGTAAGATAATTCTGTACAAATTTGGATAGATACCATTAACTATAGGCACGCCATAGGTGGACAATTTCGAAAAATTAAATTATGGATTTTGTCGTATAATTCGCTAAAGAAAAGTACCGAGGAATATACTAGTATTTTATAACCGTGATTGACCTAATATTTTGGGTCAAATTCCTGCACAAAATTTGCTTAGAAATATTATGAATTAATGGATCGAAAAAAACTATCCCTAAAATTTGACAAATTTTAAGAAAACGTTAATAATGACTTCTTAAAACGATTAAAATACAGGAAATTTAGGATATTTTGCGAAAATTTAGGAAAATACAGGATAATTAAACAAAAAATAGGAAACATAGGATTTATAGGATGTCTGAGATGCCTGTAAAATTCCAATAAAATCAATGGTCGCATTTGTCATTCGATGGGGGCGTACCTCACAGTCATGTCATTGTCGGGGATCATGTCGATCTCGATGACACACGTAGCATCTATGATCCGCTCCGAGCACGGGGTGCAGTTTTTGCCGGTCACTTTGCAAGCCTGGTAGAAGAGATGCGGCTGGATTTTCCCTTGATCAGATCCGATGAAAATCTGAAGAACGACAGGCTGGTTGTATCCAACGAGCTAAAAATTCACAGATGCAACAATAATAAATAAATAATTAAAAAAGGACCCCGGAGTGGTAAACGAATGAGATCTAATCCTTGCCCATCGACAATTTTAATTGGCTACCAATTTCGGCAGTTTTGCAATGATCCGTAACCCGAGCTTAACTTATTTGGGCAAATAGGGCCTCATTTAAACCTTGGCAAAAAGAAATGAGGTCAAAATGTCTTTAATGTGAGACTTCGCATTTCCACACCCCCCTCCCCACACGCCAGATTTTCATGTAAAGAGGTCACATTTGCATATAACATGACAATTTAATTCTTGATGCTGCCTATTTTAGGTCATTAAACTGTTTTTGACCTTATAATTAATAGACAATTAAATCAGTGAATACACAGCATTAAAAATTCCACTTCGAGACGTTAACGTTAATAAATGATTCAGATAACGTTCGTTAATTTACCGTTGGAAAAATGACCAAAAATGATGCCATATTGGCCTTGACACAGGCAGCCCTAATTCTTATCACACAAAAATAAGGTCACATTTCCATAGAGCACGACGTTAAGATTTAAAATAAATGTCGGTAACGTTTTATAAACAGCTCATTAAAACGGATAAAGCGGAACATTAAAACATGGGTCAGTTTCAGCCCTAACTTGATATACATTTTATATTTATTACAGTTCGGGATAAACATTTACCCCTCCAATTAAACTCCTCAAGGGTCGGTTGCACCAACCAAAGTTACGCTAATTGGCAGCTAATTTCCCATCATTCCTAGCTGCAACAGGCTATCTCCACCCCCCATTAACCCTTAGGTTAACTTGCGGTTACAGGAAACCCCAAGTTAGCCAACCTTTCATTTAACCTACTATGGCACAACCGGCCATTAAGTGTGTCTTTAATGTGTGATCCATTGTTACGGCTAACGATGGCTCAACCGAAGAATCCACGGCACGCCATCACGTGGCATCGGTTGACATTTGCCAGAGCACACGTCAGGGGTAAAGGTTCGAGGGCAAACCAAACAATGCCATTCCACCGTGAAGAAAGTGGTTTCAGCGCTTGACGTATCTGTTTACCTTGACGGTCGGAAATCCGGTTCCCTTCTCGTCTTTGATGGACCCTCGGCTTCCCTCGGTCATGTATCGAGCCCTGTGCTGCTCCTCCGGCTGGACCAGGATGCACAGTTCCACCTTGCCGTCCTTGGACCGCGAAGGGAAGCAGATGTGCAGGGACGGTTTCTTGACGGGCCTCTTGCGGGCCATGGAATTGGGATTGGACGACAGCAGCGCCGCGATCCTCTCTCCGCTTCTCGAGTTTTGGTCAGGCGCCCTGGAACGAAGCCAAACAGGAAATGTTTCAAAAATAGTTTTTAACTGCCGCAGCGGTGTTTTTCAGGGGAGCGAGAGAGCTTAGTCGTAAATTCTCCGGAAAAGACAGTCGGGGAGCAATTTAAAGGCCCATTTGAAATTTCCAGTCTAATCCAGTCCGATTCCGTCCTTTCCGATCTAGTTTTCCAAAAAAAAACGCTTCAGCTACGGCAAGGGGTTCTTAACCCGGGGTCCACAGACCCCTTGGAGCCATGGAAAGATTTGAGAGGGGGTCTGTGAACTTGTTTGGAAATGTTTAACTTTAGAAAAATAACTTGAATATATTTTAAACGTATGAAATTCACCCTAATATTTCTTAAAATCATCAAGGGAAAACGCACTCCATTATTTAACGTTCACATTAACCACGGTGCCAAAGAGCTACTGCTACTTTTAAGAACAAAACGCATTGCCGGTGATCCAGTTTTTTGAACAAAAACAGTTAAGAAACAATCAAGGAGAACGGACTTTTTTCGGTGACAATCCCTTAATTGTTTTTTTAAAGCAAATAACAGTATGTTAATACGAGCGTGGATAAATATATAAGCATCAACTGTGATCTAGATTTTTTTCTAAAATTTCGTCCTGAGGCATCCCGCCGCCATTGTCGTTTTTTCTGAATAGGTTCGTAAAAAAAGTGTCCTAAAAGGGTTATGGTCTCATTACATCGTTTCGAAACTTGGGTTTGTAAACCAGGCCTTGGCATCAGGGAGCTCGAGAACGACCGCTCCCTTTCAGTAAGACCAAAAAAAAAAACCAGGAAAAAACATTCTTGATTTGTTATTGCCATTAAATTTCAAGATTTCAAAACATCGGCTGTGGCTTTCGTCTCCGAGACCATCGAGGACCCTGATCTAACCGCAAACGGACGAAAAATGCATCTCGAGGTTCCAATCCGTGCCGCTTTCCGGCACATCCTCGATTCCTCACCCTTTCAGAGCGTAGCACTCGTTGACCTCCTTCCTCGGGGCAGAGTCTCTGTTCTCGAAGTCGTTCCTGAGAGAGTCTTTGCCGGTGGAATTGCCGCAGTGGAACGAATCGGCCAGCACCGCGGTGTTGAGCAGCCCTGAAGAGGGCGTCAGGGGAAAGCGCTGCAGGAGGGCGCCTCTGCCAGAGGCCAAGGCCCCGGACTGATTGTCCGCAAAGTCCGCGTTCACCGCCACCCTGCGCCACTTGGCCGAGGGCTCGTCGAAGCAGCCGGATCCGGCCTCGCTTCGCTTGTGCTGAATCTGCATCTTCCTGTTCAGAGACAGGGCGAGGGTGGAGTCCACCTGGAGCGCCGCGCACGACATCGGGTTGCGCAGGACGATGCCGGTTCTAGGGCGCTTGCACTTGGCCAGCCGGGATTGTTCGCTGATGCCGGAGTCCACCGAGTCCGAAGAGCTGTCCAGGTCGGATTCCTCTATGCAAGACGAACTGTTCGAGTCCAGGAAGCTTGAGATCGTGTCGGAGCCGAGGCCTGAGTCGTTGGATTCATCCGGAAAGGAGTCGCGCGCGTAAAGCAGAGGATCTGAAACGGGAAACGTGAGGTGTGAGTCTGAGCATTTCCCTGGTCACAACTTGAAGGAGCCAATTAGCCACAAAGCAGGCGCACAAATAAGTTATTCGCTCGACTGGAATTTTTTTCAAGGAATTCAAGGACTTTAAGGGGCTTGTTTTGACTTTTCAACAACTGAGTTTCGACTCATTTTATGCAAGTGATCAATTTTAAGAACAAGTATGTTATATTAAAGATGCAAGCTAAGCATTAGTTAGTTTGTTATTATTATTTAAAAAAAAAATTAACCACCTTTGACTCTCCAGGCATGCACGAACCCTGACTTAGCTGATATGTTATTATTTACTAAAATAAAATTTAACATAACTTCAACATATTTTAATACATTGTCTTGCAATTTGCCCTGTCTATCAAGTATGAAATAATTTACCATTAACTTTCTAACTTCACAGGAACAGCATATTTACTACTTTTTTAATTTTTTTTTTAATCAAGCATCAATTTGCCGATATCTCCCGAAACGTTTTAACGTTTTTTTTTTTTATCAATATACTTCAAGCAATGAAACTCGATGCCTCCAATGTTACTTTAATGCTTTTCAAAGGCCTTCATCAGGCATTTTAACGACCTACACTTCAGACATAAAACATTCAACTGCTGTTAATGCCTGTACAAGAACCGTAATAACACCGTCGTTAAATACTCACTTTTGCCTTTAGTTTCAAACTTTCTTACAGCACTAGACTTCATTGGCCGCTTTCCCATTTTAGTCAGCTTTCTTTGCATTCCTTAGGCGCTGAAATAATTTTTTTTTAAAAGACAAATTAATAAAATTCAAGTAAGAATGCATTAATAAGGAAAAGTGTTTTGCATTCAGACGAGTAAATCTCAAACAACTGAATTTCGCACAATTTTGCATTACACCGGTGGCATTGCCAATCAAACGGTCAACTATTTGGCTATCTTTTATGTCATCAAAAAACAGCCAGTTTTGACAAACAAAACAAAACAAAAATTGCAACTTTGTGTCACGAGGGCACGGAGTTGGTTTCATCTTTCGAGGTCAACGAAATTATTTTCGAAGAGGGTGCATTTACAATTTAATTTCCCAGCTTACCTGAACCCATCAAAACTCCATAAAAGGTAAATGTCAAAAGAGGCGAATTTTTGGCCTTCCGTCCCCATCTCCCCCACCCCATTACAGTCACAAAAATGGACAAATTTCTCATTCTCCACGCAGGGTGGCAAACAATTTACAAGATATGAAAGTTAGGACTTTTTTTTCCAAAAGGTAATACTGTTGTAAAGATGCCTTATTTTGTTTCTCATTCATGTTTGTACAAGAATAACATTAGTTTTGATTATTGTTTCAATGATGAATTGTTAAGAAGTTTTTGGGACTTGTAAGAATATTTTGGACTGTTTTAGGGCATTTAGGACTCGCTCGCCACCCTGTCCAAGGTACTCCAGATGACGTTAACATTTACTGACTAGGAACCTTAGATAGCTAAAATAATCGAGTTGACGTTAAAAAAACCAATATCGACCAAAAACAATTCGACAAACGAAAGAAGCAAAAAGTGACGTCGTAAATGTCCCATAAATGTCATCCTACTTTCGCACACCTTTTATTAACATATTTAATTAGATTTTTTTTTAATTTGCGTTTTTTTGGTCGCTTATTTGGACTTGCTCGCAGGGATAGCAATCAGAGAATTTAATTAGATCCATTTGTAAGCCTACGTGAACAAACGCATGTGTCCTAAATGGGTCAAAAACAAGGGGAGGACATGGCAACTAACGTTTTTTATTTTAGTTTTTTTCTCTATGAGCTGTTGCACTTAAGTTTTCGGGACTGTCCATAAAGAACTTCCATCAAACGACAATTCTCTCTCACGTGTGTCGTCCAATGTGAAAAAGATGACGTCAGGTTGCAATATTGCACCCCCCAATTAAGGTAGTTCAAATGATCCAGATGACTTTAATTCACTTATTTGCACCATTAACCATGGCATTATAACTACGAAAAAAACACCAACAATTGAAGTCATAATAGTAACACGCGCAACACATTTCAAAGAGTTCCCCCAGAAATAAAACGTTATAAAGTTCCCTGACCTTTCCAGTTTTCTTGAACAAATTTCCCTGACCACCCTGACCAATGATGCAAAATCAACATCAATTATTATCACATGCAAATTAAGTCAACGCCGTAGGCGAAAATTTGCCAAAAACTTGCGAATATAAAACCGTGACTTTCTCTGACTTTCCCTGACCCATTCTTTCTCTGCCCTGACTTTCCCTGACTTTCGGGGTCAGCAGGAACCCTGCAATTAGACTGGTGTGCCAAAATTAAGCGGACTGCCAGATTTCGACCCCCCCCCCAACATCCCATGGCCTCCAAACAACGCCTTCATCAACGAAGATCGACCGCAAAAGTTTCCAAAAATACGTCTGTCCACAATTCGCAATCGCTAACGGAAAGGGGGGGGCGACTCAGGAGGGGTCAAAGTGCCGAAATCTGGTGCACAGCGAGGCCAACAGCCTCCCGAAAACGGCACAAACAAGGAAAAACTTGAGCTAGATTACCGAGAGAGCCAGGGCAGGAGTCCAAAGAGTCCTCAACGAGCACTTCCACATGGGAACATCAAATCAAGTCTTGATAGCAGCACAGGAGCACAGAGCCAACGCAAGAGAAGATGAAGACGACATAACGCAGATTTTGAGCATCCATCGAGGAGAGCTAACATCACCACAAGTGATAAACCACCCTCTTCAAAAATAAGGTTTCATTTTATGAGCGGAGGAGCGAATGGTTGACCTTGGCCATAGGCCGAGGCAGGCACCCACTGTCAGAGCATTTGCACCAATGAAAATCCGTCTTCAGGGATTGTTTTTGCCATCCGTCGATCCAATGACCGTATCAGGGGCGGCCCATATAGGACGTCCGATTTTGGACGGACAGTGTAGGACAAGAAAGGAGGGGGAGGGTGTAAGGAAGTCAGTACAGTCCTAGGTCATTTCAATGGATGGTATCCAATATCATCGAGCAAAATCGTTTATTGGACATTTTCGAAAGTACGTCATCCTGACCCATAACACACTCATTACTAATGACATTACCTTGAGCAGGGTGGCAATCAATGTCCAAGATTTAAAATTTAGCACTTTTAGATGAAATTATAGGACAATTTTAGGATTTTTTGTTTTTTTCTAAACGTAGTAATTTTGAGATGCATTATTTTATTTCGTTTTCATATATTGTTCAACACAATATTAAAAGAATAAATTATCTTTGAGCAATTATTTTTAACAAAAATTCCACATTCAATAAATTCAATTCAATTAGATTTGTACCAAGGTAAAGGTAGTGTTGTCAAAATACACCTGTTTGACAACGCAATGAAAAGGAGTTGTGATAATTTGAAAACAATTATAAATGTTTCCAGTCAACACTACCGGGGGCGTGCCCGAGAATATTGTCATTAGTAATGACCGTGAAGGATTTGCTAAACCATTTCTACACCATTGTTTCGTTCGTTTGGTGAAATTTGGTGATTAAGGAGTAAAGATTGTTATTAATGTCATTATCGCACTGAGCATGTAAGGTCTGCTTTAAAAAGACTTGGGTGTTTTAATTATATACTAAAGTCAATCAATTTTTTGATAAACGTCCTCCAGTTTAATTACAATACGTCATTTTTTGAATAGACATCTATTGGTCATTCTTGGACGTCATATGTCGACTTGCAGCTTGCACATGTCAGCCCACATTTTCAACTCAGTGTGGCCTACTAAACGCCCACTTATTGCTTAAACTAGCAAACGTTAACCAAAAAAATACTACAAAAAAAGGTATGTTTTGGACGTCCAGTGGGGTGCGGCCAGATGGAGGTAGGAACAACTGGACGACGTCTATTTAATCATTTCTACAATCATTTCTGCACCATCGCTTCACCCTATTTCGACCTAGTTAGTGTCCAAATTACAAATTATTAACCAAACCCGTTGCTGGTCAAAAATAGTACTTTTCCACTGGTCTGCTTTCCAAAACTAACAATTACAGTCATTGACCATAACAGAAAGAACCTGGAGCTTAATTTAAAGACGATTCGGGGCTGTCCATCAAAAAAGGGAATTTTTAACCCAAGATATAGTAAACAGAGATGACCTGTTGCAGCCAGGAGTTCTGGGAAAATTGCATTACATGTATATTAAAAACCTTAGTATAACCCCTGGTTGAAAGATCTGTATAATCAGTACAGTAGATATAAGTATCAATATACTGATTTTAGCAACAACAAAAAAGGTAGTGATATCAATAACTACTGATATCAGCAGTCCCAAAAACCAGTATATCACATAGAATATATAGTGATATCAGCATAGAATCGTACTGGTATCAGTACATGCATAAAATCATACTGATATCAGTGGATAATCTCATGCTGATCTTTTCTCCAGGGAACCCTGCTTGCAAAATGGGTTAACATTCCTCATGGTTAACAGGTGTGCTGTGCTGTGCAATGCTTTTCCTTAGTTAACAAGAGGTTTAACTGGGATTTTCCTTTGGTGCAACCGGCCCTAAAAGATGCGGAAAAAAAAGGGGATGACCAGTGTCCTAAACGCTTCCATACGCCTCGAAACCCCATGCACTTTCACGTGTTTGTGTTAGAAAACCTCAGGTTTCATTGTTTAAATGAAACGTAGACACAAAAAAACAAAAGTCGATGGCAGTGAAGACACGCAGTGATTAACCAGCTATTGCTGATTACATCAGCTGAGGGCTTTACGCCATCACGTTGATCGTTCCAGGGTGCCAATTGCTCCTTGTTTATGCAACAATTGCGTAACAAACTTTCGCCAGGGCCGTGCCAATAATCTCCAAGTGCCAGAGCTGCAATGATCTCCCGTGGAAAACAAGCAATTATTGGGACGTCACATCACCATGAAGAGTCATGAATCCCAAGGACTTTTTGGCAACATCTGACAAACGTTTCCTGGGAAGTCCCCGTGCAAGACAAGGAGTCGAAAAAGAGGTCGATGCACACTTGTCAGAAATTTAACTTCTGGTCCAAAAACCGCTCAATGCTTGCGATTAATTAGATCGGCCAAAGATGGACTTTCGACAGCAGTCCATCGAGTGTGATCTAGTCCAGGCCAAATTGGCACAGCGCTGAGGCACGATAAGGTGGCCCATCCTTTGGAGCAGCCTAAAAAGCTCAAAGAGCTGCCAATAACAACAGCCATAATTTCACGTCCAATTACGTCACTTCCTGTTTGCATCCGCGGAAGCATGGGAGAGAAAACAGCAGAAAATATCGCAAAATACGAAGCGCTTTATCAGGTTGACATACAGATAAACCTGTTTGCAATGATTTCTAGAGGGTGTTGGCACAGAATCTACTTGTTTTTCCAAATAATCTTATTCAATAAATGTCCAGGCTGTCAAGTCGTATAGAAGGTAGATTTATACAGGAAATACAGAGGAAAAATATAGGGGATTTTAGAGAAAAAGCACGAATATTTGAAGAATGCAAGTGGGTCTATAGAAAGTTATCACTTCTTAATTGTGAATGCTAAACCTGACCGCATATTTACTACATGTACTTTCTTAAACACAACGTATGAATATACTTTTAAATTCATGAAATAATTTCAATTTCGTTGAAAATTACAGTGATTTCCTAATTACCGTGATTTCTTAATCTAATTTTCAATGCAACGGATTCTCTGAAATTTAAAATTCACCATTTTTGAAATGAAAATATGAACAGTTGTGAATATTTTGAGTCATTGTAAGAAGTAAACAATACAATTCAAACAACCGAAATATAGTCAAACATCATCTGCAAGTGAACAGTAACTCAAAAATTGTTAGATGAACAGGCTAATTGATGTTAACAATGACCCTTTCCCCTCAGACACTGTCAGAGCCTGTCAAAACATACAGGGTTCGTGCTAAAATTTACAAATTAGCTTCCCTGACTTTTTGGGCCCTGACTAAATGTGCATGTGATGGGAAATTTAGGCCCCTTGGTCAAACTGCTCATTTAGTATGTTTACTCGGTTCATTTTAGACTGCATAATTTTACACAATTATACTCAATTAATTAATCACGGATTTTTGTCTGTATTTATATATATATAATATTTATTCGACGTTATTACTAAGACAACGCCGTAGGCAAAAATTTGCCAAAAAGTAGTTCACGATTGCGGATTTTAGACTATATTTTGAATATAACATATGTTTTATAAGTACTGCTAATCAAGATAACGCCGTAGGCGCTATATATTCTAAAAACCTAGGTAGAAAATTATGCCTTGTAGTGCTTATAGCACCTTTCATTGGAATTAACCCTGACTTCCCAGGTCTGCATGGACCCTGAATAGGAATAGTTGACAGTTTGTACGCAACAAGACATCAAGGTTCAATAAGGAAAACAAGCTCGTTTGGTTTGTAAAATCAATAGTCAGTGACGACAGACTTCAAATGCTCCTCATACGCTGAGCAGCAATTACCGGTTGACCACGTCAAGTACCTGTCAATAACGACTATTCACCCCGAGTAAAACACACGCACTACGTGAACGTAAAGCCTTAAGTAGGTCACTTTTATTACAGACGTCATCTCGTCCCATCAAAAGCATTATTCATAACTTCCCAATTAAACGTTGTTTACAAAAAAAAACGTCAGTCCCTCAAGGCCGTCATTTCTCATTAGCTATAACGACCTGTTGACATTAACGTCCGAAATGACGTCATTTCCAATAACTTTATTACCGAAATAATTATCTGCAATTAGGAGCCAGCCAAAAGGAATTAAAAACAAAGCTGTATTTCGTTCAGCAAGCAGATATTCAATTTGAAATCTGAATATACCGCTTTGTTAACTAACTAAACGCACTTTTAAATTCGCCTAAATTGACTAAAATCCCCGATGAATTTCTCGGGACAATGGCCTGAAAACTCTTTTTTGCCTTAAATTATTTATTAATTTTAGAGCATTGCATTTCCTGCAGAAAAGCGTTTATAGCGACAGGGGTAATGCAAATCGTTTATTGCCGTTTTAATGCTTTTCAACCTGAGAAATTGACGACGAATTTTACGTTTGGCAAACAATTTCCAAAAAATTGAAATTTAGGACTTTAGATTTAATTGCAGAACTATTTTAGGAATTTTTTTCAAAAAAAAAATACTTTTAGGATGCATTATTTTATTCCTTATTCATGTTTGTTTTTAATGAAATAATACAAGAATAACAATAGTTTTGATTATTATTTTTAACAGGGCAAATTCAATTAAGGTCGAGTTGTATTGTTAGGCAACACAATACACAGGGAGTGTAACAATTTCAAACATTTACAACGGTTTTAACGTTGAATTGTTAAGCAGTTTTAGCACTGTTTAACAATATTTAGAGTTATTTTGTTTAGTTGTTTTTAGGATGCTTAGGGCTTGTTTACCACCCTGATTTTCGTCAAATTAGGTGCATTTTAAAACAACAATAAATCCTTGCTATTCGGATTTTAAATCGGATATCTACTTGATGAACAAAACGCATGATGTGTTTAAAAAGACGTAATCTACAAATTCATTTCGTAAATCACGGTTACCATATTTTCTCATTAAAACCTAAAGATGGCATCTGGCATTGACTCCAACCCATTTCGCTCATCCTGACAGCCACCGCCCACGTCACTAGAAACCATAAATTTCTATCGAGTTAGTGTGACATATCATACCATAATCCCAGATCTGGCATTTTACGATGTCCATAAAATTACGCGGGCAACCCTGTCGTTTCGCTAATGGCATCAAGGGCAATGGATTCATGGATTCACACCATTCACTCCTTAACCAAATTGGCTCTTGAGCAGATCGATTTCCAGGGACACAAATAACCTTTTCAATCGAAAACAATAAAAACCTGCATGGTTATCATTTGAGATTGAAAGTTGGCGTCATTAACATAAAAATAGGATCACACATGTCATGGACACGATGCCATAAGTGTTTAGTCCTTTTTTGGATTTTAGAATGACGCTATTTGGGTCCAAATAACTTTAAAATAGTCATGAGATCGATTGACCTAAATGATTGTCATCTGCGACTGAGATTTGACCCCAGGAACATGATGGCATCAGTGTTGGTCCTTTTTGCTTGCCTGAAATCTAGATGATATTTTTCACGTCCAAATATATGGTCAAAAGTCGATTGACCAACACGGTTGCTATTTGCGATTGAGCTTTGACGCCATTAACATGTCAGGGATCAATCATTGCATGGTCCTTTTTGCTTGTCAAAATAAGATTGTGTCCAAAGTTATTAACTGGTGTCACGAGGTCCATTTGTGCTACATGTACCTTGCTGAGGTCCAATTGTAAGGATAATTTCATTCGCTGCTGCAGTATTTTTTACATTTAAAAAAAATTCTAAAATACATTAGAAATTATGCATATTGGCACATCTTTTTCTAAGAAAACATTACTGAGGAATATCTAGTGATGGAACGCCTTAGGCACAGAAAAATTAAAAAAAAAATCACAAATCACAGATTTTGAAATAAAATTCTGTAGATATTTGGTTATCATTAATTAGAGAAATTATAAATTATGGATTTTGCCGCATAATTTCGCTAAAGATAAGTACTGAGGATCATTTTTTTTTAAAACCGCAGTTATCAACCTAATATTTTGGTCAAAATCCTGTACAAAATTTGCTCAGAAATATTATGAATTGACGGATTCCTTCAATTTGTCAGCATCTAAAACGTTAATAATTACTTCATAAAAATGGTTTAAAAAAATAGGATTTACAGGACGTTTGGGACGCCTGCAAGAAGTGACTGTCAGCCAAAGCAGCTGAAGGCTGATGGCCACTCCAACCTTGGTGTCTGCACTGATTGCTTCAGAATCACAGCAACAGCGAGGATTTCATCACAAGTACAACCAAGAACTACCTGATTTATGGGACGTTCGACACCAGACAGATTACCTGGATTAAAAAAAACAACAATCATCGACCCATTTTTAGAGATTACGTCCGTTATCGCGGAAGCCAGAGTCTGTCGTTGGCCAATATCTGCGCGGTGTTTGCTGTTGCTCGTACCAGAAGCGTTGAACGACAATTTAACATGGCGTCCACAAGAACTAACTGGTTGCGAAAATAGATGAGTATCTACATGTACATGATTCAGCTCAGGAACACATGTTTACAGTTTGCTAAAAGCACGTATTATGTTAATCAAGGCGAAGTTACAGCATCGTTTTTTCCAGTATAAACAATAAAATGCAAAAACAAGTCCCCAAGGGGCAAAAAGAACGCACCCTTCGTCGGTTTGATCTGGCCCTGGTTAGACGTTCGTCACAGAGTTGCTTACGTCTAACCAGGGCCAGATCAAACCGATCAGTCACCGGTTAAGTCCAGGCATGCAAATTATAGACCTGATTATTGCGCAAAAGACCAAATACACTGGACATGTACTGCAAAAGTGCAAAGAGTTAACCATTGCGTCGCTTTTCCGTGACTGATTTTTATACCTGCTTGTCGAACTGGTCCAGGTCAGAGCTGGGGCAAAAAACAACAACAAGGCAAACACATGTTGTCTAAAGTTCCAGTCGATGTACATGTACTTTCATACCACACCACTGGGCTTCGCAAAAATTATTACTATTTCGCAATAAATGATGTCTTAGGCGACGAACAATCAAAAGCCTCTGCAAAAAATTTAAAAACTTTTCAATTCAAAGGTTGAGAAAAGATCCCGTAAATTCATTTTATTTAAAAAACACGATGTTTTTTCTTGATTGTTATTGGAGTTTGGAGTACCAGCCAAGGTTCGTGCTAAAATTTACAAACTCGCATAATCCCTGACCAACCCGAGTAAATTCCCCTGGCTTTACGGCAATAAATTATGAAGAGAAAACAATTAAGTGGATATTTATTAATAATAAACTTATTAGTTTTTTTTAACAACTAGTAATTTCTGGGCAACGTTTGTAATTAATAAATATTCCCTCAGGTGTTTTTTTTTCTACATAATTCAAATGTCAAATACTTTTTATCAGCGTAATAAACGAAAATATTAATACATGAATGATTAAGAAATTTTCCTGACTTTCCCAGGCCAAGTTTCTCTTCCCTAAAAATTCTGCTAGGTTTTCATAAATAAAACATAACCACGACTTCATTTCGGTATAAAAAAAACCTCACGATGATTCCGCGAGGTTTCCAAACATAACAAGCATCGCATTTTTTTTTATCAGAACTTAAAAAAACGAAGTACGTTTTTTTCAATAAATAAGCAATATCCCTAATCGCAATTCGATCGCGTGGGAGGAATGGAGGCCACACTGATGTTCAATCGTAATTGTAAACAAGGTTTTTAGAACTGGCCACATCTACTGACCATCAGGCCGGACGTTCTTAACATGGCTCATAATGGACGGCACCTCATAAGAGGACATTGACCACTGGCAGTCTGTATCAGAAGTTTGTTTTTCTCACAATATTTGTTCCTGTTTTTATTGATGTTGTTTTTTTGAATATAAATTCATGGATTTGCAACTGAGGTCGTTCAAACTGAATGCACAGATGCGTTTATTTAGGTGTTTATGATCACATTTGTTTTGTTGCAGCTCTAGAAACGCGTGAAGCAGTTATGTGTTTTAGGCAGTAGAAACACCTAGTTCAGACTGCGACACATACACGTACTGGGTACAAAACATGATCACAAACAAATACAACCATAGCACTATAAACCATGAATTTGTACTGGCAGGGTGACAAACTATTTCCAAGATTTGAAATTTAGAAGTTTTATTCATTTTTTTGTGTTTAATACAATAAGACAAGATTAGTTTTGATCAATCTTATTTAACGAGACAACTTCTACATTTAACACATTCAATTAAGACAGTGCTATCAACGTATTTTCAATGTTGAATTGTTAAGCAGGTTTAGGAGTTTTTTTAGGACACTATGACCATTTTTAGTACTATTTTAGGACTTCTTTACCACCCTGTGAAACACTGTCACAAATGTTGGTAACTCCCCACCCCCCTTGTAGGTGGTTTGGGGAAATCCTCTACTTGGAGCTCAGAAGGGGGTTGAAAAGCGGACTTTGGGCGCCCTCTTAAGGCATAACAGGTTGCCAGTTGCTAAATTTTGAGCCTCGAAGGTCCTCAAGGGGCCAGGAAACTGCTCAGATGGGATTTGAAAAACTAGAACACCAATAATTGGTGCAGATTAGAGGAGACAGTCTTCAACACTGGAGATTCTTATCCTAATCCAAAAAGTCAAAGGTCTGCATGGACATTGTCCACATTGGGAGTCCAAAATACACCGCGACATTAAATCTTCAGAGGATGATTTTAATCTGCAATAGCTTTTCTTCCAGTCAATGTGCAACGGCGGTGGTTTCTGGTGCAGAAATCTCGACGCACCACTTTTATCACAATCAAGAGCAACAAGACTTCCTGGCGCCGCCGATTAGACGGCAGTTGATTGATTATCAGCAGATTAAAAGCAGATTAATCAGCATTGATTAAAACGTCAAAAGCAAATTTGATACGCTGCGCACGTGGTTACAAATATCAATGCTTGCACTGCATTCACTTTTCATTTTTTTTTAGCTAAGACTGTCGCATCCTAGCATGACTATCTGTTAGTGCACTCGGATGCCTTCCACCAAAACAATTACCGTTCAATTGCATTTCTTCCAGGGTCAACATACACACGTCCAAAATGGCGACAAAATAGCCTACTCAAGAAATCGTCGATTAGATCAGGTTTAACTGTGACTTGCATTCAAACGATTAAGTACGACGCCACTCTGCTAGGTCTCAGCCAGCAGACTTGACGTCGACAAATGAAACGAGCTTTTTTTGTGAAAATTTAAAGCCGTGTAGATGGTCCTACCCACGAGCATAAAGGGGGACTTTAAAAGCTAGGCTACATCAATCCCAACTTGACTTCCAAAGCTAAAATTAGCAGATATGGCCTGCAGTGCGGATTACAATGAAACAATACCAGTTTTACCACCGGCCATGCGGTTCTATTCGATACCTTATAGTCAGCATGACGATGCCACGCGGTAAGGGAAGTCAACTATTTTATTTTAACCCAAATTTTACACGCAACTAAAATCATAAACTTAGAACAGAAGAACTAAAGTATGATTGGGAAAGGGATTCGCCCAACTGCGATGATTACATTTGCCAGTTTAAAAGGCATACAGCTAGGCTACCTAAGCATCATATGGCCTTCGAATATCAGATTAGCAGATCTGGCCTGCAGTTCAGATAACTTCCGCTAAGAAATAAGACTAGTTTTACAAGTGAAATTATTGCAAACTTGTCCTGCCAAAAGCAGAGTGGCAAACAATATCCAAGATTTGAAATTTAGGGCCTTAGGACTTCTTCGGATTAAATTTTTGGACTTTTTTTTAGCATTTTTTTTTTAAATATAAACTTTTAGGGCGCAATACATGTATTTTATTCCTCATACAACTATGAGTTTAATATAGCAATACAATAACAAAGTTATTTTTGAGCCATCTTTTTTAACGGGGCATACTCTGCATTCAATCAATTTGACACCACTGCACAGGGTTTGTAATAAAGTGAAACAATTATAAAGGTTGCAATGCTGAATTTGTTAAGCTGTTTCAGGACTTATTTTTGGACATTTAGGACTTGTTTGCCACCTTGCAAAAGAGCATTAGAGTCAAAGCATTGGGAACTACGTTATTTGGAGACGGATACGCAGCTCTCATTTCATACACGACGCGAATAATAATCGCACATCTCGCTCGATATCTAACTTGGGTCTCAGCCAGCAAACTTGAGCTCAAGAAATAAAACTACTTACGAGAGCCGATCAGGAACAGGTTTACATTGAAGCAAGAGTCCCGATTCCTCGACTTTTATTCTGGGTGTTTGCGGCATTAAACAGCAGTCACACACGATGGCATCGCGTCCAATAAGTCGCGAAGAAACGCTGGCAGGCGACCCACCAGTGCGTCACATCCGAACAGATATTATTTCAGATTTCTGTGAGGCCCGCACAATTTCAACTGAATTCGCAACCTTGGTCCGCCATCTTTAATTGGAACGCGAACGGCGTGCAGCCCGGAGGGGCGAAAAAAACGCGGTTTTCTCGGCGAAAAACAACCGAACGATGCTCGTGAACGACCACGGAGGAGCGAGAGCTACCTCCCGCGATAAAACGATACTAGGCCGACGACAAACGGAGGGTTAAAACGGGCAAATTCGCTCACCTTAATCACGACGTGAGGTCTTCATGCCAACAGATCGTAGGAAACTAAAATGGAATTTCGATAAACCAGATCTAGAACGTGAGCACGAGGCTAGGCCGCCCGCAGCGCCACCCGGCGGACGAATAACGTCGATGTGCCAGCGGCGGCTTGCTCTCACGCTAGCCCCGTGGGCGCACCCGGCGTTTCATTCGCTCGATTTGAAACCCACGGTTGGAAAGGCGTAAACCAAGCAATCTGATGGACACAGGCGGTTTTTTTTTCATAATTTTTTTTTTAAAATTTGTATTTTATAAACTTTTTCTTTATAAACATGCGTACTATAATCTATCACTCAAGAAATACCCACAACATTTCTGCTGTGATGTTTTCTGCGCATTTTAGCATTTGATGTTTTTAACAAATTTTCATTTTTTTTCATATAAATTCGCATAATTTTTTCTATTTTTTTTTTCGTAAAATATATTGCCTAAACGTTTTATTTATAAAAAATATAGACTATGATCTATCACTCGTGAAATGCCCACAACATTTCTACTCTGATGTTTTCTATTTTCGCCTATGATATTGTCAAACAAATTTTCATCTTTTTTTCATATCATGTTTTCTCTTATTTTCATAAAATATATAGCCTTAACTTTAAAAAAAAAAAAATACAGACTTTAACATATCACTCGCGAAATGTCCACAATATTTGCGCTTTCAGTTTTTTTTGTTTTTGTTTTGTACATTTCAGCATTTTGTGTTTTTGTTAATATGTTTTAAAAGCAAAATGCTGTACAAATTACACGGGATACAAATATCATTTACCAAAAATTAGAAGAAAAAAAATCACTTAAGTTATTGGTTTTGTGAGAAACAATTGACAAGATGCCAGTTATTTCAGAACTTGGAATATTTTCGTTGCAAAACCAAAACAATTGAAAATACCAGAATCGGGCAGAAAAGCAGCAACAGGTTGTTTTAATTGCTGTTTTTTTTGTTGTTTTCTTGTTTTGCAAATTGCTGGATGATTGTCGAATTGGAGGCCACCGTATATCTATCTATTCATCCCAAATTAATTGATGGAGGGGGAGGGGGAGAAAAACATAATTTTCGCTATGCCAATATTTTGGTAATATTTTTTTTTATTCTGTTTAATTGAGCCTCTTATCGAGTTGTTTATTGCCAAGTGGCAGCGATTAAATAAACATCGTAGCGATCTTCAAACTTGACCTGATGTCACCTAAACTGAGTTTTGGGTGGTCGAATTGAGCAATTTTTTTATCAAAATTGTGGTTTGCATTTAGTTTCTAATGAAATTGTTTACGTTAAACTTCTGCTGCTGGTTTTCCTCCCATGCTGTCTCTGACGGGCGCTCAAGTGGCACCATATGACGTCACACCTCCCTAATTTGCATAAAATACAGTACGACTACATGTTGATGTTTATAGGGTCATGGTAGAAATTATTAAGTCGTTTTTGGAACGAACGTTATCCATTCCCCATATCCATATTTTTTTTATATGGTCATTTCCCCCTACTGTTCAAATTCGTCGTTTTATTTTTAAAATTATTTTATTCATATTTTCTATTTTTTGTCTACAAAGTTCATTTCTTTTCTATTTTTTTTTTTGTTCAAATTAGTCATTTTTGTTTTTCATATATTTTTTTCTCAAATGGTCGTTTTGTATAATTTTTTTTTCCAAATAAACATTTTATATATTTTTTTTGTTCCAATTGGCCATGTTTCCCCCACCTTTTCAAATTTTGCATTTTTTTAAATTATTTTATAATGTGTCATTTTTTAATTAATACATAATTTGTCACTTTTTCAATTTTTTTCTATTTTGTTTCCAAATAAACATTTTTTAACTTTTTTTCCAATTGGCCATGTTCCCCAAACCTGTTTTAACTTTTTTCAGTTTTTTTCTTATTATTTTTAATAATATCTTTTCCAATTAAGAGTATCTTTTATATTTATTTTTTTCGATTGGTAATTTTTTCTTAATTTTTTTGTTCAATTGGTCATTTCCTCAAACTACTTCATCTTATTATTTCATGATTGGTAATTATTTCTTCCAATTAGAAATAAAAATTGATACTGAATCAAATAGAAAGTACAGAATTAGTCCTGTTTTTCTAAAAAAATTCCTAATTGGTCATCTTTTATATATTTTTTTTACAATTGGTCAGTTTCCCTACCAGATTACCAATTTATTGAAGTAGGATTTTTGAAATCATCTTCCTGCAAATGACACTTGGCAACAGCGTTGGGCAATGACGTCATCACCCAAATTTAGTATCAAATCCCAGCTGGATTTTCTAACATTGAACAGGCTTTCAAAAAGCAGCATCAATAGGAAGGGTGTTGCCATGACAACGACCATATCATTACTGCAAAATTACTATAAGATATTAGAACACAAATACTGATGTTTATCTGGAAGCATTCGTTGCTTCAAAGTGCATTTTCTGCAGAATTTTGCATGGGTTTTTTTGGTCATTAAAATGAAATACTGATCTTGAATTCAGTAAGGATCGATTTCACCTTCCTCATTCCTTTCAATTTTGATTTTTTTTGTATTTATTGAACAGATTTGAACAGACTCAAATGGGTATTGATCAATTTTACGCAATAAAGTCCAGTTTGAAGCAAAATGTATAAATTAAAAATTCGGTCTCATATTTATACTAAAAATTAGTACAAATGTGAAAAGGTCGTATTTTGTTTTAAATAAATTTGAAACACAAAATCAAATTATTTTAGGGTAAATTCAGGGCAAATTTAGGATAATTTAAAAAAAAATTGAAAAACAAAATCAAATTATTGAAAGGAAAATTCAGGGCAAATTTAAGATAATTTAAAAAAAATTGAAAAATATAATGAAATTATTGAAAGGAAAATTCAGGGCAAATTTAAGATAATTTTAAAAAAAATTGAAAAATAAAATGAAATTATTGAAAGGAAAATTCAGGGCAAATTAAAGAATGAATTTTTAGATAAATTTGAAACCCATAATCAAATTATTTTAGGGCAAATTTGGGTAAATTTACAACAGATTTTTTTGGTTAATTTAAACTCTGCAATGAAATTATTTTAGGGTAATTTTAGGTAAATTTAGGAAAGAGTTTTTAGATAAATTTGAAACAATTTTTGGGTCAATTTAGGATATTTAAAAAAAATTTGAAACCCAAAATGAAATTATTTTAGGGTAAATTTAGAATAGATGTTTTAACAAATTTAAATTTTAAAATTATTATTATTTGTAGTAAAAAGATTCCATTTTAGGGTAAAAATTTATCCCAAAAAAATTAGCTTTCTTCGCAATTTAATTACTTTTTAAATAAAATGATTTTATTTTAAAAAAAATTATTTAGTGTTTTAATGTATGATTTTCCCCCACACTTTCTTTAATTAGATGTCGTTTCGCAATTTATTTTTAAGTAATTTCAATCCCAATTTTTTTTTCAAAATGTAAAGAAAATGTTATGGAATTCTTTTCCAAAAGTATAACAACTAAAAATATCATCTTCGAGTTGTTTTTCAAATTTTAACCTTTGTTTCCCGGGGTCCATGACACTTTGCCCAAAAAAACAACAAACAAAAAACGAAATAAAAAAACCCACAAATATCAGAAAATAAAAACTACAAATTTTGAAAATATTTTAGAATGGTCTACGTGACATTATTTCCTAGTCTAGAAAAAAAAAAGATACGAGTGTCACTAAATACACTCTGTATTATTATTGTTATTAGAAATTAAGATTTGGCACTGCAACACGATACAAGGTCGCAATGACCCCTGGACTGACCTAACCCCCAAAAGCGGGACCATTAAGAAATAAGATCATTAGTTTCGCAAATAACGGATGGCATCTGAAAGTAATTTAAATTGGAAACTAATTTAAACTTGAGCTCTATGACCTAAATAAAAATAGATGAAATTTAACTAAAAGAAGTCCAGTTTAGGAACGATTTTGGGGTCGCTATTAGTTGTTACTAAGGTGCATTGTGGGTCAGGATTTAAATATTTTTTTTAGTTAATTATTAGAATTAAAATTAGTACCGTTTGAAATTGTCATGAAATTGGACGTTATTTGTCATTCTTTTCCAATTTAATGACTGTAAAAAGTCATTAAATCTGCTAACAACAATGTCCTTAAATGACGTCATTTAAAAATAATAATAATAGTTTTGAATAATAAATACTACTAACAATTGTTAATAATTAATAATAAAAATAAATAATAAAAATTTCGAATAATAAATACTACTAACAATTGTTAATAATTGTGAATAAAAAAACCAATATTACATTTTACTAATGATAACTAATACTAACAATTACTAATAAAAATAAATAAACTTCATACATTATTAATAATAAATCACCCTAATAATCACTAACTAAAAAGTAGAAAATGTTACTTAATCAAATAAAAATAGTAGGTAATTTGAAGCAGAAATGTGCATCATCTATCATTTTATCGTTTTAATGTTCGTCCCACCAACGCAACGTTCTTAACGTGTCCGAGAAATACGTTTGTCCATCCCCCCTCCTCCTTCCCAAAGACTCGGGTGGATTTCTAGGGGTATTTATTGAGGGGTGCAATGGACGTTCCCTCTGCTCCAGGGACTTAATTCTAGTCTACCGTGGACAATAATAATAATAATAAAAATAAAAATTGCGTGCTAAGAGAGAAACCTGAGGGGAATAATAAACGAGAGCAGAGAACGAAATGCGTTTCTACCGAAAATACAAAAATACATAAATACATAAATACATGGAGCCAACTGATCGTAAACAAAACACGAAAGAGCTTTGGCCTTCGGATTTATACTGGTAAACAGCCCAATCAACAGGCGGATATATATATAAACACACAAACACACACACACATCCACACGTACACGTTAAACACCCACCACCAGAGACAGGGGGTGAAAAAACATCACATGCCCAAGGGTGCCAAACCATAACTTAACAAGCGCCAAAAAAAATCAACTTTTCAAAATTTCAAGAGAAGGAATAAAAGTAGATACTTTCTTGAAAAAAAAATATATATATAGATAACATTTCTTATAGAATGCCGTAACGTATCAAGTGCCAAAATCAACTTTTTCAAGAGAATGAAAAAAATCATCGTAAAAAGATTATAATGTGATTCTCTGCTGATACGAGAATGTTTCTGTACTGATATCGCTATAACATTAGTGATACGACTATGATTCTATACTGATTTTACTATGATTGTATACTGATATCATTATGCTTCTATACTGATATCACCTGATAATGATAATGATATCACAATGATTTTATACTGATATCACAATGTTTCTATACTGATAACACCATGCTTCTATATCACGATAACATTAATTATATCACCATGCTTCTATAATTAATATCACTATGATTTTATACTAATATAATTATGTTTCTATACTGATATCACCATGCTTCTATAATGATATCACCATGATTCTATAATGAACTCGCTATGATTTTATACTGATATCACAATGTTTCTATACTGATAACACCATGAGTCTATAATGATATCAGTATGATTTTATAGTGATATCACTGTGTTTCTATACTGATATCACCGTGTTTCTATACTGATATCATTATATCTATACTGGTTTTTGGGACTATGGACTATGGAAATATATTAGTTTACTTAGTAATATCACTGTTAAAGTGGTTTTTACTAATATCAGTATGTTTGTAGTGATATCTACTGTAATGATTATACCGATCTTTCCACCAGGGAATCTGAATACTTTCGTGAAAAATATCGATAGCGCTAATCTGATTTCGTTCAAACGACAACAGGTTAACAACAGGTTCAGACGTCACACACACCCAGAAACGAAAAATTTAAAGTGAAAAAATTGTGTTTTTGTAGAAATGTTACCAAACAGTCGTATGTGCCACGCACGTAGACGTTGATAACGCTCTCATCTCTCGTGACAATTAGGATTGATGTCATTGGTTACTTCATTTCGACGTCCAGGTTTTCAAAACCCACTTTTCAAACACGTTTTTTCAAGGAACACCGACGTGGTTGTAAGGGGCCGAAATTGAATAACCTGTACTAGCGTTCACCTTACCAAGGCTTGCCGCCAACTTTCACGAAACAATTCAGTTTTTTCCTTGACTTTTTTGGCGCTTGGTAAGTTATGGTATGGCATTGTCCAATTTAGTATTTACTTTAATCCGTCGTGGAGGAATTAAAGAATTGAAATTTGTTGTGTTGAAGGTTGAATTATAGAATTTGTTAAAAATAGCTTATTGCCGAATCAGGAAATCCAAAGCCTGGTTAAGAAACTCAAAATTTTAAAAAAAGGGATTTAAAAATAGAAGCGAGAGAGGCGATTGACGCACTCGCTCAACAACTGAAGTCCAAGGCGAGTAAATAAAGTTAATAAACGCTTAGTAAACAAGCGTAAGTGCCGTCGAAAAAAAAAACAAATTAAAATGCAGAGCCCGAGGTGAAACGCAGTTCAAAAACAAGCCAAACGTTGGCACTTACACCTATCCGACGTCATCGGACATGCGCACCGGCGGCCATCTTGAAACGTTGTTGTTGTGGTTCTTGGTGCCTGTCTCCAAAATTCCAAATTTGTAAAAAAAAAAAAAAAAAAAATTGCATTTTGTACTTTGAGCGGCCATGATTTAGGACCGGATCTCAGGGTCTCGTCTCCCAAACAACCTGTTGCCGGCCGTAAATAGAACTAGAACAACAACAACAACAACAATGCCAGGAACAGGGGAAATGAATTTTAATTTTTATAGAATAAAAAAAATTAAATTATGATTAATAATTAAATTTGGGGCGTGCGATTAAGGCAGCACGGCCCAATTTGCGTTATTAAACATTAATCAAAATAAAATTAAAAATCGAAATTTGGACTGCCTTGAAAATGCAGGCCTGATTCGCATTGCTGCCGGCAGATGGCGCTGCTCGAGGTTATGGAATGACGTCAAACGATAAGGGTTTGATATTGTTTTGCTTTATCACAATTCACAGGCTAGTTTAAAAAAAACACATTCGAATAATTAATGTCAACACTAAAAACTCATTACGTCATGAAAACCAATAAACAACAGACAAATTAAAACAATACAATGTTAGAATAATGTGATTTCCTGGTTTTGACAGAAGAAAAAAAAAACAATTGTAACGTTCATTTATAAAATTTCACGAAGAATGATGTTATCACTGGTGGAAAGATCGGTATAATCAGTACAGTAAATATCAGTAAAAATGTACTGATCATATACTAATATTAGCATAAAATGTAGTGATATCACTAACCAATGTAACCATACTGATATTAGTGGTCCCAAAAACCACTATGGTGCTGATATTACCAAGTACACTGATACTAGAAGCCCCAAAAAATGCTAGGCCCATATATATCTAGTGATATCAGTACAGATATCAGATAGTATCATACTGATATCACTGGGATTAGACTAATACCAGTATAGAATCATACTGATATCACTAAAATTATACTAATATCAGTATGAAATCATACTGATATAAGTAGAGAATCACATACTGATCTTTTCTCAAGGGATAGCTTGCTGTCACATGAAAGAAAAAACCTATAGTCTGTTCAAAACAAGAATTTATTGAGTCGAAACCAATCAGAGATTTTCTGCTTATCGATTATGCCTTCCAGCAATGAAGAAGCCACCCAATGCCCAAAGGATGGAAGTGGATTCATGGGACAGGAAAAACTAATCGCAAAACAGGCTCTTGCTTTCTATTGGTTCATTCGAATTCCAAGTATATTCTAGTTTCGAACAGAATATGATTTATGAATCTTGAAATTTGGATAAATGGAATCACGTTGCCAAAAGTGGTTTTCAAAACAATTCTGCATTTAAATCTGAAATTATACTAGTGAAATGCATAATAAAATAAAATATCAATCTAATATGCTTTTTTAAAATTATTCTAAATGATAATTAATGAGCTTACCAACCCTCAGGTCAAACGTCCAAGTTTCAGCCATCCAAAAGTAATAACTGATCAAAAAGCAACTTCATTTTAAATTTCCAGAAGACATCTAAGGATTAAACAAATAAGTTGTTCCATCCTTGGATGTAAAATGTATTTTGAAATAGTAATCCTGACCATGCAATATCCATTTTTTTAAAAAATTTAATAATATTAGAAACAAATTATTTAAAAACTTGGATTAAAAATCTTCAACAGTTTTATTTGTTTTATAAGTAAAAAATGAGTTTTGTGTATTTAGCTGAAATGGTGATCCCCACCAGCAAATATCCATTTTTAAAATTTTTAATTTATTTATTTGTTGTTTTTTGGATAAAAATTGGATAAAAATTTGGAAAAGAATCTTCAGCAGTTTTATTTGCTTTTTGGGTGTAAATAAAGTTTTGTATTTAGTTTGAAATAATCATCCCGACCAAGGAATATCCATTTATTTCAATTTTTAATTATTTATTAATTTGTTGTTTTTAGATAAAAATTAAATGAAAATTGAAATGAGAATCCTCAGAAGTTTTATGTGTTTTACAGGTGAGTTTTGTGTTTAGTTTAAATGGTCATCCTAACCAAACAATATCCATTTGTTTATTATTTATTTATATTATACAAAAATTTGATAAACATTTGGATAAAAAATCTCCAGCAGATTTAAGGGTGCAAAATGAGTTTTTTTAGTTTAGTTAAAATGGTCATCCCGACCAAGGAATATCCATTTCTTAAATTTTCAATTTTTTATTCATTTTCTGGATAAAAATTTGGGTAAGAATGTTTAGCAGTTTTTTATGCGTAAAATGAACTTTGTATTTATTCGAAATTGTCATCATTACCAAGGACTTTTTTTTAATTAATTGAAATTAATTTTGCGAATTTAAATTTATGTTCATATATTATTTATTTTAGATTTTTAAAAAAATTGCGTATTTTTAGGGGCAGTTTGTGACTTTTGACTGATGTGGGTCCAAATGATGTCAGATGTCCCCCTGTTGTGCTCTGGATATCAATCTCACCATCATCAATTGCACCAAATAATTTTAAACGCCAATTAAATTGGATAAATCAGTCATTAATCAAAAATCAAGGAAATCAAAGACGATTTTCGTAGTGAAATTTTTTTCCCTGCACTCAATCGCAGCCTACTTTCCTATCTTTTCATCATTTTCATTTAGGAAACCTCCATTAATTAGGCTTATTTGAGGACATAACCTATTTTTGGCCGCCATTTTCTTCAGCTCCACAAGTAGGCGATCTCCCCACGCACACTAGCGCCATCTGGCGGCATTGTCAGCAATTCTTACACATGGCCATATATAGGACTCATGCATGGCAGCTTATGGCATGCATAACCCCATATCTGACCATATCAAACTTGTAAACTTGGGTTAGAAAATGTAATTAATGCCCATATAAATTAAATTTAAACTTAAATTAATTAGTGTTTTATATTTTATATGAATAAAAATACATATTTCTACGTCCACACCTGGAAAATATAGTATAAATATAATAAATATTAGTATAATATAAATAAAATTTAAACTTTAATTAAAGTTACTGTTTTATATTTTAAAGGCATGGACATAAAAATACATATTTATACGTCCATACCTGGAAATGTATAGTATAAATTTAATATAAATAAAAATTTTGAAACTTAAGTTAAAACTCTAGTTAAAGTTAAAATTTTATTTATATTGGCATTTATTACATTTGCTTACCCTTTTGGAAATGTTTAATGTGGTCATACATGAGTTATATATGTAACTACGTGGCCATGTGCAAGTCCACATATCGCATATATTGACATTTTCATATTTTCCAGGTATGGACATATACGACCATATCAGTAAATTACGAATATATGTAAAAAATACACACGGATAGGCCTATATAATAACGTATGGGCATATAGGTCCATTTGTGGCCAATTTCGGATTTAATCATACATGGCCATATTTAATTTTTCCACCCAAGGGCCAAAATTTCATGATTGTCGATGTATTTTTTTTCTCAAATTTTATTTAGAAATCTACGAAAGTTTATCCAAAAATGCCTCAAGAAACTTTACTCCAAAGGGGACATTGCCATTCTGACCTCGACTGTTATCTCCCCACGACAGTGGACAGTGGACACTGCCCAGTGTCCATCAGACATGGGCCAAAGTCTGACCAACGTCTGTGCGTCCAGATCAACTGTGACTTCACAGTACTGCTAGCTGCTAACTTATTGTGCAAAAACAGCAATTATAATTACCAGATAAAAGTTGAACGACCTTTGTAGAACTTTTAGAAACACTTTGGGTTTGAATTTGACATTTTAGCTAAGCCATGCTCTGGTGGAAAGATCAGTGTAATCAGTACAGTAGATGCCATTATACAAATATACTGATCATATACTGACATTAGTAAAAAATGTAGTGATATCACTAACCATGTTGATATTAGTACTCCCAAAAACCATTATAATACTGATATCACAAAGCATACTGATATCAGAAGTCCCAAAAAACCAATGTAATACTGATATCACTAAGCATTCTGATATCAGAAGTCACAAAAAACCAATGTAATACTGATATCACTAAGCATTCTGATTTTAGTAGTTTCAAATAAAACACCATAATACTGATATCACTAAGCATAATGATATCAAAAGTCCCAAAAAACCAATGTAATACTGATATCACTAAGCATACTGATATCAGAAGTCCCAAAAAACACTATAATACTGATATCACTAAGCATAATGATATCAAAAGTCCCAAAAAAACAATATAATACTGACATCACTAAGCATACTGATATTAGTAGTTCCAAAAAAACACACCATAATACTGATATCACTAAGCATACTGATATCAGTACTCCCAAAAACCACTATAACACTGATATTAGTAGTCCCAAAAAACAATATAATACTGATATCACTAACCATACTGATATTAGTAGTTCCAAAAAAAACACCATAATACTGATATCACTAAGCATACTGATATAAGTACTGCCAAAAACCAGTATACATACTGTATAATGATATACTGATAAAGTTGAACGACCTTTTTAGACTTTTATAAACACTTTGGGTTTAAATTTGACATCTTGATAGATTGATATTAGTAGTCCCAAAAAAAACAACATAATACTGATATCACTAAGCATACTGATATAAGTACTGCCAAAAACTTCGGTTTAATCTGACATCTTAGGCCATACCCTGGTGGAAATATCAGTACAGTAGACGAATACTGATAAGTTACACTGATATCAGTATAAAATCGTACTGATGTTAGTAGAGAATCACATACTGATCTTTTCTCCAGGGCAGGTGGCCACTGCGGGCATAATCTCCTCACATCAGCAATGCACATCAGTGGATTTTTTATAATTAATTTTTCCAAAACATTAATGATTCCAGGCACGCTTTGTTTTGAATTTTAAAAACACGACCAGAAATAATTAATTACAAATAATGTCCTCGCAATGTTTATCTTGAGTATAAACAACCGAAGAAACGCGGAAGGCAATTCATTATTTTTTTAAATAAAAACTGGGCATATCCTAGTTGCTTAACAACATCATTAATTCTAAGCACTCTTATTTGGATATTTTTTTAAATTTTATTTTAAAAAACAACCCACAGAGAACGTGTGTGTTTTTTGTAAAATGTTGCCAGGAAGTATTACCAAATAAGAGTTAACAAGAGGAAAAATTCATTTATTGAAAATAAAGGCTGATTTTTTGGATAAACTTCCGTAGATTCAAAAAATAAAATTTTGAGAAAAAAAAAATACATCGAAAATCATGGAATTTAGTCCCCTGGGTGGAAACATTAGATACGGCCATATATAGGGCTAGATGTGTCATACTTTTCAGAAGAAACTTTCGAAAACGTTTTTATTGTTGGACATTTTTTTTTCTGAAAAATTATAGCGAAAAAAAAAATCATGGATTTTAAGCTCGTTTTCCTTAATTTTCAGAAACAACAATTATTATTAAATTATTATTAAAGGAACAAAGAGAGCAATATTCCATAAACAATTTCACAGAAATAGCAACAGTGACTGGAATTATTTGGTGAAAATATGACCAGAAATATTAATCAGGTGTTTCCAGAAAGAACAATAATTTTAAAATAGATTTACAATATTTTCATAAAGATTAAGGTAGCCATGTACATAAAGAAAGAGAACACTGAACGCTGCATAGAAACTATGTATATATATATGGCCATATATGGCTTTATCCGTATTTTAATGTCTCCTAAATTGACCTCAAATGGACCTATATGGCCATACATGTTTGTATGTGTCCATACATTTCATATATGGCTAAATCCAAAATTGGCCACATGTGGGTCACATGACCACATTTGGTCTTATATATAGCCATATATGGCTCATGGATGGTCAGGTATGGCATATATGATCCCAAATATGGCCATGTTGCCAAAGCAATTTTAGGTAGAGTGTCATGTGGCTGCATACATGGCCATGTACAAGTCCATATATGGCTCCATATATGGTGGTGGTGGTACACTCTGCCACATATAGAAAATGTGGTAATTTGGATTTATCCATATCTGGCCATATATACTTTTTCTACCCGGGTAGTCAGCTTGTAGAGTATGTCTTCCAGTACAAAGAAAGCCACCCAATGGAAAATGAGTCATGGAACAGGAAGGACTAACCGCACAAAACGTTCTCGCATTCTATTGGTCCATTCGAATTCCCAGTCTATTCTTTCGTTAATGCGACTATGGCACGTCACGCAACAGTGCCGGAACCGGCCCATGGGCTCGCATCTTTTAAGGCAGCTTCAAGAGGTCGACTATCTTCCGGAAGGCGTCCTTCTGAGCATCGGGTTCCCGCGCGGCTTCTTCGGCCACCTCCAGCGGGGTCTTGCCCTGGTTGTTCTTGGCGCTCTCGTCCGAGTGCCTGTCCACCAGGAGCCGGACGATGCCGTAGCAGCCGTTCTTGGCCGCCCAGTGGAGGGCCGTCATGCCTTCGGCACTGCGGTGGTGGATGTTGGCCCCGTTGTCCAGCATCACTCGGGCAGCTTCCACGTTGCCCAGCTGCGCGGCCCACATGAGGGGCGTCTCTCCGTCCGTGTCCACGGCGTCGATGTAGCACTCGAAGATCACCTCGTCTGCCTTGATCCTGTCGATGACCAGCTGGATGAGGTCCCCGTTGCCGCCGGACACTGCCGCGTGCAGAACGCTGCCGCGAGTGTCGCAGGTGAAGACATTGGCGCCGTGCTTCAGGAGGGCCAGCGTGGTCTCCAGGTGGCCATTGGAGGCAGAGAGTTGGAGAGGAATGATCTTGCCGTTGTTGGGGGCGTCCACCAGAGCCCCGCTGAAGCACAGGAGCTCGACGATCTCCGTGTGGCCCTCTTCGGCAGCCGCGTGGAGCGGAGTGTCGCCTTCCACGTCCGCGGCACCCACGGAGGCTCCGGCCCACAGAAGGATCCCGACGATTTCCTGGTGGCCATTCTGCGCCGCCAAGTGGAGGGCCGTGGTGCTGGTGCTGTCCGCCGCGTCCACGTCGGCTCCTCTCTCCACCAGAGCCGTGGCCACCGCGGGGTTGTTCTTCAGCGCCGCCAGGTGGAGCGGGGCGGTCTTCGTGTTGCTCAACGCATCCACTCTGGCTCCGTGCTCCAGGAGCAGCTGGGCCATGGCCGTGTGTCCGTTGAGGATGGCCGTGTGCAAGGGGGTGCTCGAGGTGTCGTCCATCTCGTCAACGTCCGACCCTCCCTCCAGAAGCATCTTGACGTCTTCGAGGCGGCCTTCGTAGGCGGCGAAGTGGAACGGGAATTTCTTGGCCTTCTCTGGAGAGTCCAGCGTGGCGCCCTGCAAGAACGAGTTCCATGTCATGACAAGAGTTCGTGCTAAAATTCACACAAATACACTTCCCTGACTTTCCCTGACCATCCCTGACAAGCCAAATAACATTTCCTTGACTTTTTTGGAAATAAATGCTATGCCAAAAACAAACGACATACAATGTAAAGGGGACGTTTTTTTGATTTTTATTATAATTTTCACTAATAAAATTAATATTTATAAACAGTTTAAACGGTCCTTCAGTTTTCAGTCATTTGTTCCTGGCATCAAATTACGGAAATTCCATCTGACCATCCGGACGTCTTATTTTCTTGAACCCCCTCTCCCCCCTCCCTTCCCCGGACGTCCTTTATGGATGGCCGCTCGGAGGGGAGGGGGAAGACCTTGTACCTGGACACTTGGCCTTTACCTTGTCCAAGAAGATCTGCACAATGTCCTGATGGTGGCTGGAGAGCGCCACGTGGATGGGCGTGAAGGTGGCCTTGTTGGCCATGCTCATGTTGGCGCCCTTCTCCAGCAAGAGCAGCACCACCTCGGCGTGGCCGGCCTGCGACGCCACGTGCAGGGCGGCGCTACCGTCGGCGTCCACGGCGTCCACCTGGGCGCCCCTCTCCACCAGCAGCCGGGCGACCTGGAGGCGCCCCTCGAAGGCGGCGACGTGCAGCGGCGTCACGCCCTTCTTGTTGGCGGCGTTGGCCACGGCGCCGGCGTCGAGCAGCAGCGTCGCCACGTCCTGGTGGCCGTAGAACGCGGCGGCGTGCAGCGGCGTGTCCCCGGCGTCGCCGGGGGCGCCCACGTCGGCGCCCTTGGCGACGAAGAGCCCGGCCAGCTCCGCGTTCCCCGTGTGCGCTGCCAGGTAGAGCGGGGTGCACCCGTTCTGACCCCTCACGTCCACGCTGACCCCGTGCACCAGCAGCTGCTTGACAACGTCCGCGTTGCCCACCATGGCGGCCACGTGCATGGGCGTCATGCCGACGGCGTCGCGGTGGGTGGTCCTGGCGCCGCGGGCCAGCAGGGCCTCGATGATCCTGGCGTCTCCCTTCTCGGCGGCGGTGTGCAAGGGCGAGACGCCCAGCCGGCCGGCGGCGTGCACGTCGGCGCCGCTCTCCAGCAGGACCTCCACGGCGTCCAGCTGGCCCTCGGCCACGGCCACGTGCAGAGGGGACACGTCCGCGCGGTTGGCGCCGTTCGCCCGAGCGCCGCTCTCCAGCAGCGTCCGCACCAGGTCCGCGCGGCCCAGACCGGCGGCCAGGTGCAGCGGGGAGGCGTCGTCGTCGTCCAGCGCGTCCGGCACGGCGCCGCGGGTCAGCAGCGCGCGGACGACGGGCAAGTGGCCGTTGATGACGGCGCTGTGAAGGGGCGTGCGCTTCAGGCTGTTGGGGGCGTCGACGCTGGCGCCGTTCCGCGCCAGCTCCTCGACCAGCCCCGCGTGGCCCTGCAGGGCGGCCAGGTGCAGGGGTGTGTGCTCGTCCTGGCAGGGCGCCTCCACGTCGGCGCCCCTGTCCAGCAGCGTCTGAACGACGTCCGCGTGGCCCTCGAAGGCGGCCTCCGCCAGCGGGGTGCTGCCCACCGAGGAGGCGGCGTTCACGTCCGCTCCGCTCTCCAGCAGGAGGTCGATGACTTCGGCGTGCTTCTTCTTGATGGCCAGCTGCAGAGGGGTGCAGCGGTCGTTGCCGGGCGCGTTGGCGTCCACGCCGGCGGCCAGCAGCTTGGCGACGATGTCCCGGTGGCCGTAGAAGGCGGCGATGTGGATGGGCGCCCACTTGTCGCCGGCCGGCAGGTGGGCGGCGGCGGCGGCGGCGCCGAGCAGGAGGTCCACCACGTTGGTGTGGCCCTCCCTGGCGGCCACGTGCAGCGCGGTGTCGCCGTTGGCGCTGGCGGCCATGGCGTCGGCGCCCCTGTCCAGCAGGATCTCCAGCACGTTGACCTGGCCCTTCTGGGCGGCCACGTGCAGAAGGGTGTAGCCGTCGGCGTTGGCGGCGTTCACGCTGGCAGAGTTGACCAGGAGGGCGTCCACGATCTGCATGTAGTTCTCTTCGGCGGCGGCGTAGAGGGCCGTGGCGCCGTACGCGGTGGCGGCGTCCACGTTGGCACCGCTCTCCAGCAGCATCTTCAGAGAAACGAGAGGGAAAGAAAAACGAAAGCTAACATGTATCGGATTCCCGGGTTTTTACCTCGCATATATGGCCATATTTGGTCATGCATAAGTCTTGATGTGGATAGATATTGGCATCGCCGCTGCATAAAGCCATATATGACTTCGTACATGGTCACATAAATGCAGTACATGGCCATTGATCAGCCATCTATGATCATCCCACATGATGAGGGGGATACACGTCACGTATATTTCAAAACGCATAAGACGATACGTGACAAAAAATATTCTAAAAAAATATTCCCAGATAAATGCGTGCCATGAATTAGTAGCTTACATCATGTAACATTATTCAAAAGTATGTTCTGAGGTACACGTAAAACTATAAACATGATATATTAAAAGTCCCAATTCATGATATTTCCGGCACCATTATCAAGTACGTTTCGAAATATATCCCCACATATCAAGTGGGATGCCATGAATGACCATGCATGTCCAAATTTTGGCTCATTTCCGGTTGACTTTCTGGAAAATCGTAAGCGGTTTTAAGTATATTTTTATCTGTTTTTATCAAGTAGTTCGTATAGTGTAATATTTTGCGAATTATATTTTGACAGGGTATATGTGAGTGTTGTTTTGTAACCTTTATATTCCTTTTCCTTTATATGGAATAAATTATTATTATTATTATTATTATTATTATTATAACCACATACGGCACACAGATCAATTTGCAGTCAACATTGTCCACGTAATAACGATATGGGAGCGTACATAAATTACACAACCACTTTTTTTTGGATTTGTAACCTCTGTGTAACCAAATGTAACCAATAACCTAATTACCCCTAAATATTACGTAACCATTATCAAAATTTCTCCCCCTTACCTTCACCTCCCCCCTTTCCTTAAAAAAAACGCTACCAGTGAGTGCAAAACTAAAGATATCTACTCTTTAGTTAGTGTAACCAACCCTACACAACCCCCTCTCCCCCTAGTTGGTTACGTAATTTATGTACGTTCCCCTATGTGTTCATTTATGGACATGAACGAACACATTTGTAACCAATTTCTGGTTTAACCTTACGTGGAAAAAAGCCATACATGTCCATACATACTTTTCCTCATCCAGGCAAAGACTCACCTGGAGAATCTCCAAGTTTCCGTTGGTGGCAGCCGCGTAGAGTGGAGTCACGCCCTCCACGTTCTCCGCATTCACGTTGGCGCCCTTGAAGACGAGCATCTTGACGATGTCCGCTCGGCCGACTATGGTGGCTATGTGCAGAGGTGTCCTGCCCAGGTCGTCTCCCAGCTCCGTGGAGGCGCCTGCCGCCAGCAGGGCGTCCACGACGTCCACCTTGCCGCTCTGCGTGGCCAGGTGGAGGGCGGAGTAGCCGTTCCTGTTGGTGGCATCCACTTGGGCACCTCTGGAGAGCAGGACGGCGATGATGACCAGGTGCCCTCGCCTGGTGGCCGCGTGTAGGGGCCTGTTACCGTTCTCGTCGCCCTCCTCCATGTCCGCCCCCCTGTCCAAGAGAACCTTGACGATGTCCTCGTGGCCCTCCTGGGCGGCCAGGCACAGGGCAGTGCAGGAGTCTTGGCCTCGCGCTTGGACGTCGGCGCCCTTGTCCAAGAAGACGCGGACCGTGTCCACGTGGCCTCCGAAGATGGCCGAATGGATGGCGGCCCAGTTCTTCCGGTCTCGGACGCCCACGTCGGCGCCTCTGTTGATCAGAAGCTCCACCATCCTGTCGTTGCCCTTGACGGCAGCGCAGTGCAGAGGGGTTTCTCCGTTCTTGTCGCCAGCGTTTATCTCCGCTCCCTTGTCCAGAAGCAGCCTGGAGAAAGGATCATTGTGATGTTAACCGTGCGGCACAAGACGCCCGTAAGACGTCCCGTTTTCAACAAATCTGACCCCACAAAAAGACGTGCTAATGTCACTCTAAAAGTCGCGTTTTAAGGAAGTCTCGTAAGACGTCTTTCAGACGCCTGGAAAAACGTCTTTGAGACGTGCATACAACGTGTTGGTTTGCTTTTGAAGGTGAAAAAAGACGTCTTTTGGACATAAAAAAGACGTCATTTAGGCATCGAAGAAGATATTGTTTAAAAAAAAAACGTCATAAACTGACCAAATAAAGACGTCTTCAATGGACATGTTCTAAAAACAGTCCGAAAAAGAAGAAAACAAGAAGAAAGAAAGAAGAAAAAAAACCTCTGGACTATTTTTCATCTAAAAGTGACTGTAAAAAACATCTTTTCCAAAAAAAAAAACGCCTAAAAGTGACCAAACAAGACGTCTTTTATGGACTTGTTCTAAAAAACGTACGAAACAAGAAGAAAAAAGATGTCGATTTCGGACGTTTTGAAGCCCGTAGGGGAAAAAACCCGTCTACGTTGTTTCTGATCCAAAAGTGACTGAAAAAGACATCTTTTTCCGACGTCCGACATCGCTATCGCAACATCCTTACCTAGAGATGTCCAGGTGGTTGCAGGCAGCTGCCACCAAGAGGGGTGAGCTCTCCTGCGCATACCTGGCCTTAGGATCAGCGCCCCTGTCCAGCAGCAGGGCGACCATGTCCGCACTTCCGGCTTTGATGGCGAGGTAGAGGGCGTCTATGTCGTCGTGGCACTTAGCGTCCACTTGTGCGCCTGAGTCCAGCAGGAGGGCGGCTACTTCCGCCAGACCCTTGGTGGCAGCGAAGTGCAAGGGGGATGTTCCTTCCTTGGTGGTGGCGTTGACGTTGGCGCCGCTGGCCAGGAGCAGCTTGACCATTTCCCGGTGGCCCTCTTGGGCAGCCAGGCACAGCGGAGTGTACAGACCCAATCCGGGGATGTCGATGTCCACTCCTTTCAGGACGAAAGCCTGAACGGTGTAGAAGTGACCATCGAAGACTGCCAGGTGGATGGGAGTCCAACTCTGGTTGTTTGGGAAGTTGGTGCTGGCGCCATGCTCCATCAGCACCTTTAAAATCAAACAAATTATAAACTGAAGAAAGAGTGCAATAAATCAAAAAATGCTCTTGCAAGCATTGAAACTGAAACCTGTCAGATCGACCACCTGCTTACATTGACCGATTCTTAAGGTTTCTTGAAAACGCTTTTTTTCCAGTTTATTACTTTTTTTAAATAAATAAATAGTGACATGTTGAAATTATAAAAATCGCTCATACCCTGATAGACGAAAAATTCTACACTGGGGAAAACAAATGTAGTAATTACTAGATGTTATTATATGGTTTTATAAAATGCCCTCAAGTGGTCGTCAACAATAAAAACAGACCCTAAAATGACCTCCATTATAGTCTCATTTCATGAGCACATCTGTCATCATGTCTGACCAATAACAAACATTTTCCGTTCCAGCACCAAACTCTTGAGTAGTGACAGAAAGTACAAGAGGAGAAAGTTACAACCAGGTCCAAACCTTGGATGTTTCCAAGTTGCCCTTGATGGCCGCAAAGTGGAGTGCCGTGTTTCCGTCCACGTTGGCGGCATTGACGCTGGCGCCCTTCTGGAGCAGCAGACGAACCACTTTCACGTGTCCCTCTTCGGCTGCCAGGTGCAGAGGCGTGGACTTGTCCTTGTTGATCAGGTTTGGATCGGCTCCGTTCTGGAGCAGCTTCTCCACGTGCTGGTAGTTGCCTCTCTTGGCCGCCAGGTGGATGAGCTCGCCTATTTCCCCGTTGACGTCGATGAAGGACACCTCGGTGCTGGGCTTGACCATGCCGCAGCATCCCTGCTTCCGGAAGCAGCTCTTGAACATCTTCAGGCAGGGGTTCTCACTCCCAGGGCGACGGTGGCAAAGTCTTTGGCATCGTCTGGGGAAAAGAGAACAATGGTAAGTACTGACAATGTCTCTCACAGAGGCACTCACAGAGGTGAGGTAACCAAGAAGAGAGAATGGACACAAAGAAAGCCTTGGTCACCCCAGTGTCTCTCAAAGCTTGTTACATAATGAATGTAGGTTTTATTGATGTGAAATTGAAGGCATTAACCAAATAGCTTACCGTGATGATTTGTCTAATGATTTTACGAAATTTTATAAAATAATTTATAATTTTAAACATTTTTGCTTCGAATATCGTAGGCCTACTTATTTTAATTACTTAAACTGATTATGCCCAGTATAGAATTGGTCGTCCACTGGGGTCTAAGTAACTTCTCATAATTTAAAAATTGCCTTTATTTATATTTAAAAAAAAATAAAAAAACTTTGAAAAAACCCTTAAGACACCTCCGAAAACTGGTTTGTTTTTCTCAATGGAACCTCAGAATATGGATATCGGAGGTTGCATAATAATTTTATCAAGTTCATTACATTTTTAATTTATTTTTTTGAAAAACAAAAGGGACGTTTTCAAATCATCAAAGATAACTCAGACCCTAGTGGACAACAATAAGTATTTCAAGCAAAAATGTAAAAATGTAGCAATTATTATGAGCATTTCAAACAAAAATGTAAAAATTTAGCAATTATTATGAGCATTTCAAACAAAAATGTAGCAATTATTATGAGCATTTCAAACAAAAATGTAAAAATTTAGCAATTATTACGAGCATTTCAAAGAAAAATGTAAAAATGTAGCAATTATTATGAGCATTTCAAGCAAAAATGTAAAAATGTAGCAATTATTATGAGCATTTCAAACAAAAATGTAGCAATTATTATGAGCATTTCAAACAAAAATGTAAAAATTTATCAATTATTACGTGCATTTCAAAGAAAAATGTAAAAATGTAGCAATTATTATGAGCATTTCAAACAAAAATGTAAAAATGTAAAAATTTAGTAATTATTATGAGCATTTCAAGCAAAAAATGTAAAAATGCAGCAATTATAATAAATATTTGAAGCAAAAAAATGTGTAATTTTTTTGCATGGTCCATCCATCGTGTCGTTTTATTGAACATTAGAAACACGAGGTTTATCCAAGTATAATTACCGTAATCGTAGCCAAAAATGTGCAATTCGTTTGTACGGTGGACATTAATTTGACCAGCTCCAAGACACGCGCTATGATTCACAGGAACATTTTACCGGATAATTGGTTAGTTTTGAAATATTTTTTCAGTAAATTTCTTTCAAATTGCATTTTTAATAAGTCATCCGAGTACAGACACGGCGATCCTCCCCCAAATTTTCAAACATTGATACATGCAGATATGCGGTGCCAATTCCCACGACACTGCCACTGATCCACTTCCCCAGTGCCAGAAGGCGTACCGGGGACAAACAAGAGATCGGTGCCAGATAACGCTGGATCACACCAGGTCACACCACTGCCCTAAACAGCCATTGGGTGGTCAACTTACTGGATTAAAGCGGCGATGGACCAACGCGGATTTCCATTCCATCATCCAGAGAGCAGGTGGTTTAGTCCAGTCCAGTCTAATTACTGCCTAGCCCATGTCAGGTGCGCCCAACCGAATGCATGCGATGATTTGGCAAATAAAAATTGCAGAAACTGGGAGATAACCCTGAAAAATCAGCGGATGTTTTTTATCGGAAGAGAACCCAAATCTGAGATAATCGCAGTCTGAATTCAGTTTTCCTGTCAAATCAGAAATTGTTATCAATTGTTTCATTGAACTGATAACAGTAGCAGCGATAGGCGCACCTAACCCTTCGTACTTTTGCTTTTCTCATCCTTCCAGAGCAGACAAAGAGACTCTTCAAGGAGTTGATAAACGTTGCACAACATGCTCGAAAAAAAGATAAAATAACAAACATTAAGACATTTAAGTGGATCGAGTTTTAAGAAAACCTTTCGCAATTTTTTTATCTCGAAAATTCTGGATTATATTTCACCAAAACCAATCACAAATTGTACATTTCTGTTCAAATTCAATTGAATATATTATGTTAAATGATATATGATATATATGATATGTGACAGGGGGTGTAATCCATCAGCCTTATTTTTTAATTTATATTTTTACATTAAAAAATTCCTTTACAAATCCTTTATATCATGTATAAAGTCTATCTATATCTATGTGAATTTAACTTAAATTGTTTCTTTTTTGAAATCTTAAGGCAACACCTTTTGCAATCTTAGGACATTTTTTTCAAAAATTCTAGATTATATTTCACCAAAACGAATCGCAAATTGTGGATTTCAATTCAATTCAATTCAGAAATATAGTGTCAGCAAAGATTGCCCAAGTGAAAGGTGGGGGAGGGGGGTGGAAAACAATCCATCAACTCTTATCATTTTTTATTTTATATTTTTATATTAAAAATTTCGTTTCTAAACATGGATGGAATCAATGTGTATTCAGCTAGGAATGATTCTTTTTGAAATATTAATAATGAAAGCAAAGGTTTTAGGCAATTTTTTAAAAAAATTACTTTTATAGGGTATCATAAGGTGTTATTTAGTCTATTTTTGGTATTTTTTATTGAAAAATGTTTTTTAAAGTTTATAACTAAGGAAATTAAGGTTATTGTTTGCAACAGGAATAATGCATTTTAGAAAACCTTTAATTGGGTATTTCAGTACATTTTTTAAAAGCAAAATTCTGTATATTTTCCTTGAAATTTGATTTTCAGAAATAGAATAATTCAGAATAGTTATAAAGTAAGAAAAGGATGAAGGGATTTTATAAGCAATCAAAATAATGAATTTCAGATTAATTTTCACAAGAAATTATTCTATGATTTTTTTAAAAAAATATACAATAGGTGGAATTTCCTTCGAATATGTTTTTATAATTTTCATAACCAAGGACACAATAAGGAATAATGCATTTAAGATAACGTTTTATGAAATATTTCAGGATTTTTTTGTTTAAAAATCGATGGTAATTTAGTCTGGATCTACATGTGTTTATAAGATGCTCAAATGTGTCGATGGCTGTTAACATAATGTCTTTTTTGTTTTAGCATCTCCTTATCCCTGTCCTCCCTCCTCCAAACAAAAGTACAAAGTTAAATTTCGTTTCAAGAAACGGCCTTGATTGTCACAAAAGTTCACCCAACTTAACGACATAAGTGTCAGGGTCAGCTGAAAATTGTGATAGGGAACACTAATGCATCTCAATCTGTTAAAATAATTTCTTTAAAAAAGTTTCTAATTGTGGCTGTTGGTTAGTGGAATGCTAGTGTGAAAATCGACAAAATTGAAACTTAATCCTGATTAATCCTTGAAGATTGAGAATCCCAAACGACCAACTCATTCGATTGTCCTATGGCCTTAATTACATGTAATTCCCTTTGCCTTTGATCCGTTTTTTTAAGTTGCAAATTAGTTAATCAGTGCTGATTTTTGATGAGTTGACAAGTTGAGAGGTCTCCTCCTACGCCCCTGGATTAGCCTGGATTATTACGTCATAAGCCATCAGGACAGGATCTCCTCCAATTTCAGGACATTTCTGAACAAGCATCCAAAGGATTACCAGGACGGCTCTGTGAAGACTCACATTTGGTAACATTTTTGTCATATTTTTCATACATTAAGATAATGCAAATTCAATGAATATTCAAGGACTTAAAATTAGGATTGAATTCAATCACATTTTACTCACATGCTGTTGGAATGTGTTTTAAAACATACAAGGTAATATGTGACAACATATTCTCAAAATATACCCATTAATATACTAAAAAGTATACCAAAAATATCATGAATTGAAACTATTGGTATATTACTTAACATATCTGAGATTATATTGCGTGCAATATATATTTCAAAATATATGTGTTTTAAGCTTCAAATGTTTCTTTTTTGAAATATTAATAACGTAAGGAAAGATTTTAGACAATTTTTTGAAGGAAAAAATCACCAAGATGACTTTTCACGGGGTATGGCAAAGTGTTTTTAAGTGCATTTTTCGTATTTTCCTTGAAATATGTTATTTTTAAAAAGTTTCTAACTAAGGAAACTTAAGCAAGTTATTAACTAAGGAAAAATAGACGTTTTAAAACAATCAACAATAATGCATTCTAAATAACATTTAATGGGTTATTTCAGGAATTATTTTTTGAAATAAGCATTGTGTTTTTTCCTTAAAATTTGAATTTTTTTAAAAAAAATATTCATAACTAAGAAAAGGATGCATTTTAGATTACTTTTCAAGGGTAAATTTATTATTTAAAAAAACAATCGCATTCTGTGTGCATATTTTCCTTTACATTTGATTTACAAAATGTTCATTGATAAAACAAGGATGTAGAGTTTAAACTAATAAAAAATTTTAAAGATAAAATAAAATAGTTATAAAAGTATACATTGTACATGCATAATACTACTGAATAAAAACTATAAAACAGTCTTTAAGTATATGGCAGAATATATTTTAAAATAAATTCTGCCATATAATTTCAGATAACACTTTTTATACTAAAAGTCCCAATTCGTGATATTTCTGGCATATTACCAGGTATATTTAAAAATATTTTGCCACATATTATTCCATTAATTTTGATAATATATCCGACCATCATGTGGGTAAGCCGAGTCAGCTATTTCTGAAATACTTGTTGTAATATCCAAAAAGTTCGGTTATTAAACCATAATATAAATACTGAATGGGTTAACGCTTAGTTAATGACCTTTTAAGGACTGTAATGACAGAAGCTTCATTCCACCACTTAAGGACTAAAATTAGCTCAAATGACCTACAGACACCCTGGCATTCAGTCGCCAAATAAAATGCTATTTGGGGTAAGACTGGATTTAAAAAAAACGAGTATACTCTTGCTAAAAGTTGTCTCTCTAGTATCATCAGATAATTAAAAAAAACAGCTAACTGGTTAGTAAGTTGACCAAATCCAAGAATCAATTTATAGCTATTAACTGAAGAAGGTTTGTGTTGACATTGACGAATTTGTAAATAATAGATGGCTTTGATGAGGACTTAATGGGACCCAAAGGGATGTCCACCAGGCAAAAAAAATTACTCCCACATTTTTGCTTCAAATATTTACTATAGAAGCTAACTTTAATTTTTTCCATGTAGAAATGGTCGTCCACTAGGGTCTGTGTTATTTTTTTTTTGAAATTTGAAAACGTCATTTTTATCTATAAAAACATAAATCAATTTTAAAAAACATGTTATGCTACACGTTGCCCGTATATCCATAAAACTTAAACAAAAAATTAAATTATAATTTGAAAATTATATTGATCAAATTGATAAAATTAATATTTTCAAATTGCACAAAAAAAAGCAGCTGAGCCTTTAGCCGGCGACTAATTCCTTATGGAGAAACAATAAATTAAACAATTATGATAAGTATTTGAAACAAAAATGTGTAATTTTTTGCACGGTGGGCACCCTTCAGAGAGGACAGAGTGCAGAAATACTGGGTGCAAAGATGACATTTTTTAATAACTCTAGAGACCGTTCTGGAGCAGATGCTTGACGCTTACCATCAGCATTCTCCAAATTCCATCTCTGGGAAGCAGACCAGGTCCTGATGGGCAGTGCAGCTCTTCCAGAAGCCGAAATGCCAGCCTCGGGGGCCCCGATCATGTCGAAGCCGCCTTCTGAGAAACCGGAAGTCCTCCTTGGTCCACCTCGCTCCAAGTTGTCTGTCTGGAAGGATGTCCTTGCCCTTAGCGTCGGTTTCACTTGCAACTACGTTCCCTTCACCGGCCTCAGGAACATCCAGAGCTCCTTGAACAGCGAAGGGGGCCTGGGGGCCACCGCCCTGGGCCTGACCTACGTCTCTGCCATCCTGTCCTCCTTCGTGCTTCCTCCCCTGATGATCCGTTGCCTGGGCCTCAAGTGGACCATCGTGTCCTGCCTGCCCTTCATCGCCATCTACGTGTCCTCCAACTTCTACGCCACGTGGTTCACCCTGGCCCCGGCCCTGGTCCTCTTCGGCCTCTTCGCAGCGCCCCTCTGGAGCGCCCAGTACAGCACCCTGAACGCCATCAGCTTCCGGCATGCCCACCTGTGGGGGGCCACCGGGGAGGTGGTCAACTCCAGGTTCTTCGGTGTATTCTTCATGATCTTCCACCTGGACGAGATCGTGGGTAACCTCCTGTCCTCCTTTATCCTGAACCCTGAGAGTGGCATTGGTCACTACGAGTACGATGCCGATGACCGCTCCTACGGCTCTTGCGGCATGGCCTACTGCGATGTCGGAACCAGCCAGGTGCTGGTGGCCAACGTGTCCTCGGTGGCCTTCGACAGGCCATCCATGGCCAAGGTTTACACCCTGTGTGGGATCTACGTGGGGCTCTGTGTCCTGGGCACCCTGATCATCGCAGTCTTGGTGCATCCTGTTGAACGTCTGAGGACCACCAGTAAGGGGGCATCGCACTCTGCACTCTTGAAGGCGACCTTCAGGCAGATCTTCAATCCCAAGCAGATACTGCTGGTGCCTCTGACCATGTTCACTGGTATGTCCCAGTCCTTCATGGCCAGTGACTTCTCCAAGGTAAGGTACCATCAGGGTTCACCGGTACTTTCTCCGATGGCCAAGAGTGGTTTTCATGAGCTACAAAGTAACAAAACATAACATAAAGTACAATAGAAAGTTTAATCTCGTTTATAAAACTGCAGGAATTGTTTAGTTTCCATTCAAAGTAATATTTTTAAAAGCTACATGGGCAATAATGAAACACAAAAAAATGGAAAACACAAGGGTTTTCTGCAGTAGTAGTGAAATATTTGAAAAATTCCCTCATAATAGTAATTTCACATTTTTATTTACTATAAGAATGCAACAAAAATGAGTTATTCTGCAGTAATTTTGCCATTTTGTGGACAGTAAATAAGATGTGCCCATCTGCCCCATCATCATTGTACTAATTTAAAAAAATACTGGCACTTCAATTAATAACAAATTTAGACGTTTAAGAGCAATATTTGAGCCAATTATAATAACAAATTTAAACATTTCTGAGTGGTAATTGTGACATTCTTCGAATGCAATAACAAGCTTAAACTATTTTTTAATGAGCTATAATAAAGTTAGAAAAATATCAAAAGTAGTTTTCCTCAGTCATTCCACTACTTCATGAATCATGCAATGTAATGCGATATAACCGTCAATTTCAAAATTATTAAAAAGCAATAATACCACCTTGTTTCTATTCCATGTCCACAGGCCTTCGTCAACTGCGTTTTGGGGATCCACTTCATCGGTTTTGCGATGATGTGGGCAGGAGTGACCGATGCCACATTTTCTCTACTTTTCGGGGTCTCCAGCAGGCACATCCACCGGTCCATCCTGTACGTGTTGGGCACTGCCATCAACGTGTCCTTGTATGTCATCATGATGGTGTGGGAGCCTCAGCCCACTCAATCCTGGCTGCTCTACACAATCGCTGGCCTTTGGGGCATCACTGATGCTGTGTGGCAAACGCATTTTTGTGGTAAATTTAACTTTCGTTTCGATTTCTCTTTTTATCTCAGTAAACAAATCTTTATTTTTCTGTCCAAGAAGAATACATAAACGGTAAAACTGACTGCAGCATCCACTGGTTTCCAACCAGTAGAAAATCAGCAGCTTTATTTCATGTTTTGAAAAACATTTATGCAACGAAAAGCACTTTTAAATTCTATGGCTAATAACGAATAAAAATAGTATATCTGTTCATTATCGTAAAATACATACAGAAACTGCAATAATTGTGTAGTTTAAAAAAAAATTAC
>JAQIXS010000309.1:0-52696 GCA_034700785.1 Rossiulus vilnensis | reverse complement strand
TTAAAAAAGAAAAGCTATTTTAAAAAATCCGATCTTAGGTGTTGGAATTGCCATTCGTTAAACACACTTGCGTAGCCAAGTCTGAAAATCTAGATTGCTATCTCGTAATCGCCACCAGCCTGTTACAATTTGGGGAAAAACAGGCAATTTTAATATGAAAATACCTAAATCATCCGTCCCGAGTTTCAATTCTGGTAGCGAGTTATAATTTTGGACAAAGTTGTCTAGTGCATCGTGCATCAGTTAAGTGGTTAGCTTATCAACCTAAAGATCATCAATATGCATTGTGAAACGTGCGCTGGACATGTGGAATATACACCGTACGTGCAGATTGTTGTTTAGATCTTTTGTCCAGCAGAATGCATGAACGTTAATCTACAAAGTGTTAAGGCTCATAACATCGCTTCCATTCTGAATGATCTTCAATTGGATATAAAAATTGTTGTGATTCCTAATGCTTTTCAATGCCTTGACAATTGATAACTCGAAAAATATTGATTGATTGATAGATATTTATTCACATCGGGTAGCCGTTCAAATTAAACGTATTTTGCAGTTTGATGGATATAAGACTTTACATGAAAGATTGCGACTTGCAATGAGGTCATCTTGAGCTTGCAAGAAAAAAATCATAAATTTTATTTTAATGCGTTTCAGTTTCATTTCAAAGCAATAGTAATAAAAATGCAAGCGTATTCTATCGTGACCCTTTTGACTCGATCATATACTGAATTTCATAAAGGATATCGGAAAATGACCTTATGAGTCGAAAATTTCCATAACCAATAGAGATTTGTAAAACTGCATTGTCGTATACATTAATGGAAGTGATGGTCACGAATTTAAATATCATTGAAAAGCCCTCGGGTTTTTGATTGTTTGTTGAAATTCTGCACCATGTCCGGTCCCTCCTTTCGATGAAATGCATCTCGGATTTTTCGGTAATAAAACTGAGCAGAACCTTGAAATTAAAAGTTATCCCCTGTCAACAAAAAGCAGATTTTAAGTTGTCACTGAAGTTCACCTTTTAAATGAAAACCTGGGTACTTAAATGTGCATATAAATTTAAATTTTAAAGCGTTTGCTCAGGGCTTAAAAATGTTGCAAACCATTTGTTCAAATCAACGCGATTGTGTTTCAGGCCTTAATGTGCAATAGATCCCAAATGAAATGCAAGCTGATGCAACGATGTGTGTGGCCATTTGACAAACGCAATATCGTGACATTCCTTGACAACACTCGTGTTGCACCGGTAGCCAAATCACATGTAAATACAGAAAGCAACCCTGAGCATCACTGCTTCTGCCACATACTTCAGAACCCAGGATTCTTGCAGATTTTTATTGCTTTCCTCGACCATAAACCAAAAACTTTTGAGATTTAAAATGTCGACAGATGATATTTATGTAATAGGTTCCATATTTGGACTATTTGTCGGCATGCGCTCTTGCCTATTAAGGCACAAACATGTACTCGCTACATGGATGCTGACTAATATGAAACTAAAGTAGAGGTCTGGGTATGCGTATAGGTGTCGGTCAGACCTTCAAAGCCCATGTCTGCACCCCTCCCCGTACCCGTGTGCGCGTGTGCGAGGCCCCCAGCATGCAACACTGCCGCCGTCGCGTGTACCCGTGACCTTCTGCTGACCCTAGCCACGTGAATGGAATATGTTATGGACGCAAAAAGTAACCCCCTTTGCGAAAAACGGTATAAATGGGAACTGAAGTAGGGGGCGGTTAAAAAACTTAACTATACAAGTAGATTCGTTCTGTGTGTTTTTGGAAGTCAAGATTTTCTCTCAATAACTTCAGACTTTGTTTAATTTTCTAGAATTAATAATGAGCACACATACAATGTATATAAATAAACTATCTAACAGAATAATGTTTATTGTTTCTGTTAAATTTAAAAACGTTTGATTCATGATATGCTCAGAGGAAGTGTATGTAAACTACTGCACACGCAAAGTGCAATTTGCATACTAAGATTGTTACACGTATATTTTATGAGCGAAAACAATTTAAAAATGAGCATTATTATATGCATTTACATGAACATGTATATACATATACAGTGTGTAATTAAAAGTCTTGAAAGAAACAGAAGAAACAGAAAAACAAGAAATCAAGGTTTTTTAAAGGCAATGTGGCTCTGAAATTTGTATGCACGTGGGATTGTTGTTACGCATAATTACAGACGGCAATTAAGCTGTATAATTAAAAACGTGCTTTTCTTTTTTTCTTGTTAATAGTCAAGAACGGACGTGAGGTCCTTGGGGCATAATATACAAGTACGTTAATTGATTTTAAAAAAAACAATATAAATAATCAAAGAATGCCTTGACCAGTTTCCGCTTGTATAAGTGTTCATTGTCCATATAATATTTAAGTAGTGATTGGTATAAGTATAGAGTAAAGTGTGAGTACATGTCACCAGAATGTACTGTAAGCAATATTGCGCATGATCATCATTGGAGGATACATCTCATATTTGAAGCAAAAATGTGTCATGCGTTTGCATGGTGGGCATCCTGTTGGGTCAGTCTTAACTAAAGATGTATATAATTCTTTCTAGTATTTTTGGGAGGGAGGGGGAAAGGGGGGTTTAATAGTCATGCTATATGTGTGTGATGCCCAGCATCACGGGGGCCTAAATAATCCTTTAACTTGTTGCACGTATCGAATAAATTAATACGATGGGTACTGTCTACATTCTTCATATTGTAACAACTTCAACATTAATCCTGCAGGGATCAAAAACACATTAGACATGAAATGTGTCACGCAAACTTGTCCCAGCACAGTTGTAATGAATATGCATGAACAGTTTACTAACTGCTTACCGAGTTTCTAGGATGTGTTATTGAAGAAAAATGGCATTTACCAACGACGAAGCATGTCAAAAAAGCGTGTAAATAGTTCCTCAAAGGCAGCTCATGTATCGCACGCCTATAAACGTTATACTGCGTATACGCAAATGAATTTTTTTGCCCGATAATTTATGAGCATAATTCTCAGATTCTATAACGTTTCAAACGTTTGCTTGAGAACCTGTGTGATATAACCTCCCGTTGTGTGGATACGCTGAGTTCAAGGAAAAGGTCGATGCAGCCTAATACATATATGGACAGATAAACAATTTGCAAGCGTAGAAGTCAAGTGGCCATTATGCTGATAAAACTTACGTGGCCGGAATATGCTTATCACCACCTCGTAAGGCGTACCACGCTCGAAAGGGGTGACTAATACCTAGATTAGGGTTTGACAAGTGACCAGCTCTATAGCACGGTGCAACAAAAGACTCGCAATTGCAATAACCCTGAAGAAATGTTCCAATACATCATAATTTGGCCGATCAACAAATCATTCCTGTATGGCTTAATTCTATGTTTGCAGGTCATCAAGCATCACCTAAACGTGCACTTAAAGGATTTAATCGGGGTTTAATCTGGTGCTAAACAAAAGCATTTGGCATCAATATCTTGACAGCCATATACGTTTTCACACCTACCTGTATATAAGTATAATTTTTTTTTATAATCCAACAAACCAATTTGACATGAATAATGATGCCTCACAATTTCTAAATTAGACATCCATTTATGTAGGCCTAATTCAGCTCTCAAATATATAGTTCCAGACTTCAACACGTCTTTTCATAAACAAAAGGTGCACATAATTATTAGCGAAACTAACGCCATACTTTTTGACATTAATCAAAACCAGCTGTACACTACAAATCATATGCTTTGCATGCATTGATTGCACCTTATATATAGATATGGGAAATAACATCAGCTTGCAAAACGTGCGAGCACATATTATGAGAACAAATCACCTTCGAAATATTTAAAAAACATGTCACGGTAATCTGGAATAAAATTTACTAATTTGAAGTTCATGTATTTTTCAAAAACATTCTACATGTACACTACATGTACATAGAAACAATATTATGGCGGACATATATCTTTTAAGGCATCGAAATCAGAATTTTCAAACATGTTGAGAGTAGTGCCATCTCACGTTTAAATATAGCGGCATGAAATGTTTATCTGGATGTTCATTTAAGTGTAGCATATGACATTATCAAGAGATTTAACAATTAATTTTCTTATTAAATTAAGACATGTATAATGAATTCAATTCGCTTAGACATGAACCTGTTGAGCGCCGTTGCAAATATAGCCTACTGTAATTATTTACAATTTAATTGTGTGGCTCTAAGCACATCAAAACAATCGAGGCACGCTTAACCTGGTTGTATAATATATAGAATTCTGTTGAAATGTCGACATCAAGTCAATTTGAAAGGGGGGGATGATTTTTTATAATAACAAAAACGCCATAACAAGAAGGGAGGAGGCCTGCTTAATACTTAATCGTTAGAACTTGAACATTATAACATGGGTTGGATGTCTATATTCATGATCATTTGAAACACGTGCTTCAACGTGATCAGCCGAACAGTGGTCAAACACTATTATTACCTCTTAACAGGAATGCAAATAAGTATTTACAACATTTTAGTTGTTGATTTGGAATCTCCAAATGTGTCTACGCCTACATATTTTTTATAACTCAACCTGGTCTATACGTACTAATCTTTACAAAAAATGGAAGGCAATTACGAGCAGATAAACCCCTCTTATTTTGCCCATCCAGGCGTTTCGTATTATTTAACATCAATTTTAAAATTCCAAGCTACAAATTTCTTTCAATCAAGGAGAGATTGAAAGCTGTTTTTCAACCTACTTCAATCATCAGTTCGTTTAATGAGATAACAGGAAAAGTATATACTCTAGTGCAGGCATAGAATCTTGATATCAACACCCAACAATTTCAAGCTCGCTTATCATCGGGTCAAAATGACAATTCATCATTTCAAGAAAACTGCTAATGGTTGGTTCCATCAATGACTTTTTTATTTGTCGTTTAAAGTATTAGAATCCCATGCACTATATTTTACTTCTGAAGGGTATAATTACGGTTGTGTTACTAATCGTGGGTAATTGCATACAATAAACAAAGATTGCAAATCAATTTAAGAACAAACATCTATGATGATGTTTGCTTGCACCTCGGTTTAATTCGAAGTTGTGCCAATAAATTTACCAAATATGATTGGTAAATTTCTATTCAACAGATTCACAAAACACTGTTGCGATTGACATATTGTAAACAAAAATAGTTGGAAATGAACAGAAACTGAGCACCTGTTATTGGTTGGAAGATGAAAATGAGAAAAATAACGGAAAGAATCTATGTATATATATATTTCTTTTTTTTCTGATATGCGATCTGGATGTATCGAATTCCGGTTTTTTCGATATTGTAAAGCTAACAAGGCTGATATATTTTTCTCCAGGTACGTTGGGCGTTTTCTCTCACTAAGTACGTATATTTTGGATACTCATAACTGATAATTTTCATACACCATTCAGCCATGCCCAGCAGCTATCATTTTCAGCAACACTTTCGTATTGATTTTGAAATGCTGGACCATTACCGCTATCTCAACGTAGTAATTACAGCGATATTTAAACGCAGCTAGGTGTTAAGTAAATCATTTCTGCTATCAAAAATGGTGATCTTTAAAGGTGATATGCATATTCTGGATGCACGATCGCCATTAATGTGCGTAGACTAAAGCGGAAGTCCATGACTAAAAGCCACAGGTTTACAAACGTATGATATTACCATTAACATGATAAAAGAATTCATACTTCCTTTCCCTTAATAGTGTCATTTTGGTCAAGGTTGTAACACAATGTATCTATCATACATCATCTACGAGACTCGCTATTTTTTAAATATACATTTATGTCAAATCTCATGGAATTAGCTCTTGGCGCCAAAGCTGTGACGTCACTAGCGCACCATGTTGCGGTACTAGCGCCCAGATTATCCGAAATCAAATATACTGGGTAGATGTATTAAAAGGGTTCAATTTTCGAGACATTTCTTAGAAATATGCCCGTGAAACAGCCTACGTGTATCACCTGCATGCAATTATTATGGCTCTTATAGGGCAAATATTAGTTCGCCTTATACTGACCAACCAGAAAAAGGATCCACGTATGTTTTATTCATATAAAAAAAGTGAAAACTTGCTTACATTTGGCCCGGAGTACATTTCGAAACATTTGTACTTGAGCAGATTTTACAATGACCTATGAGCCTATAAACAAGTACCCTGCTCGTTTTCCAACATCAATAAAACTATGGCAGTGTTTCCACCACAGAGATACTTGAAATTATGAAAATGACTGGTATACTTATCCAGGTAATAAACATAAAAGTAAGCCTCCAACTCTGTCAAGACATCCTGTTTCACTAAGACATTGGACACAAAGTAACATCTTATGCAAAATAGCAAAATAGGAAATGGCGAGCACATCAACAGATGTTTATTGTTCAATTAAGAGATTGCGCAACAAATTAATTTGGTTAATTTAATAGGCCATCCTTGATATACATTGATTTAATAATGACCACTGAAAAGGTGATTAACGATTGCCGTATCCAAATCAGGGTTGATCAATGTAGGATAAGTTTGAATAACCCAAAAATCAATCTTGATTCAAAAATGAAAACATTGCTTTTATCACACCGTACTTGCATCCAATAGAAGGAAAAAATGAATTCTAAAATATTACACGCTGATTGTTTTTGTGTCAACAATTTCTTCAGATTACCATAACTTTGGACTATTTCAAACTATTTGCTTATGAATATTAATTACTGAAGTAACAATTAGTTGAAATTAAATCAGTTTTGAACACTGATTCTGCCGCATGTAGTTTTGTTACGTTCGCTGACCAGACTAGGTTGCGAACATTACAAACATGACCAAAATGTAATCAAATAATCCTACAAAATATAAGCACTTCCTCGGGTCAAAACGTTTTTATTGAATCACTGTCAGAAAAAAAAAAGTAATTCACTTCCGCCTCGATTCCCCCTCCATCCTCATATCGTAAACTTATTCATTTTTACCGAAAATCAATCCGCCAACGAATGTTTATTGCATATTCACCAATTCATAAGATAATATTGAAGAAATGCGCCCACTCAGGTGAAAACCTCATCACGCGAGCAACCCCAGAGGCGTGACCCTCCCTCAATTTAACAAACTCCGTTCAAGAATTTGCCAAACAATATTTCGATTGTTGATTTGACGCTGAAATCTAGCGCAGAAGGATTAAGCTTAGATATGACTGACTCCCCGTGTTTTGTTTGCCGGCTTTCAAAAACAATACGCACAATACACTTTTACATTACGTAATAAGCGAGCATTAGCTTGAACTTGAGATCTCAAGAATCTGCTTGGAATAAGATCGAGAGTGTTAATTTCCAGTCACTTATGACCCAGCAGGGGTGAATCGCTTCGATTCGGGGCGTTTACCATTAATGTCAGTCAATTGAATGAGCATTGGTAATAGGTGGGGAGGGGGGTGAGACCCAGCGTGCATGCATTATGAGGCGAAAAGCGGGTCCATCACGGGCGCATTAAAAGACGGACCGTAGGCGTGCAAAAGCGCCACCAGTAACTATTAAACAATGGGTCATCAATGGCTATTAATTTACCTCTATGACAACCGAGGAGGCCAAACCTGTTAAGTTTAACTGATGGCAGACATTAAACACTCCTTCAATAATTGCCGACGTGTTTGCCAAACATTCAAATGCAACGTTAGATCGCCAGCTCTTGAATTGAAAATGGATAACAGCACGTGTGACATGTGCGCCCAAACAACCATGACTGAACGTTCATGTCATGCGAAACCAAAACCAAAGGCACAATGTCATGATCGAAAAAAGAAATCTTGTTTTAATGTCTAATTCGTCAATATCTTCTACTCACATGACTTTATTATATTTATAAAGGTAAGAACAATGTAAGAAGCTTTTACTACATTTACAGATATAGAAATAATACCGATACTGTATAGGTAGTGCAGATATATTTGTACATACATGTTTAATATAAAGTATATATATATAGCAATATGTATAAACAAAACTGTTATAGAAAAGTGAGTGAAACTTCATCATTGTTTGTTTAAAAAAATCGTCTCCAATTAACTTGCGTTTAAGCTTAAACTATAAAAGGATGTACACTATGTAAAAGTGACACATTTCTTCAAATTTTTAATATAAATGCCACTTTTATTTTTCAACTCATGTAGGCTTTCGTTGGTTGTCTTCTGGAGTCTGAGTTATTCTTGATAATTGTAAAATGTCCCGTTTATTTCTCTCAATGAAACAACCGAAGATGTACCTCCGAGGTTGTTCAACGATTTCATTTCTCTTATTGCACGTTTCAAATTGCAAAAAAATAACTCAGAGCCTACATTGTAATGGACAACCAATTCTGTACGGGGAAAAATAAATTTAGTAATTATAATACATGTAAGTATTTGAAGAAAAAATGTGTAACTTTTTTTCATAGTGGGCATCGTTTTGATCGACTTTATTTTTTGAAGATTTTCTGCATCGCTATCCCCACCGAATTTTGTGAAGTGGCGTCATAAAACATAGGAAGCCAGGTCTTTTCGGGTACGATAAATTTGGTCGCGCAGGCCGGGACGTCGACCAAAAACGTTTTATTGCGAAATCTGAAATATTTTTCGGCCAGACTTAAGAAATGCCGCCTAGCAGCGGGGTATTTTCCCATGATAAATTGCAGGACACAATACAGTTATAGCGTGCCATTGTAGGCGACAAGAACAGAACAAGGCGCTCTCGACAATGCCAAGTTCGAACCAGAAGAGATCATCCCAGTGACCCGCTGACCTTTGGCGCTGGCCGTGGAAGCCGCTATTGGTGAGAAGAGAGGCATCGTGTTACCGTGTCTACCTGTACGAGTTAAGGTCAAAAGTGGTAGAAAAAAGTTTCATTTAGCGAGCTCGGCAGGAAGTCCCCGCAACAGCTGCTGTCAACGTCAACCGTGGCTATTAACCATTCGCGTGTCTAAATGCAAATATAATTCATCTTCTGCATAATTCATCGTCCGCTTTCATTCATGACACTGGTTAGCTTTCGCAGCTCACTCCGCAAGCGTTATCGCCATGCTGGAGGCTGTGGGTACACCCGTGAAAATTACCTAATTTTAAATTAATTACTCGTTAGAATCTTAGCATGTGCGGTGCAGGCGTGCGTGTTTGCCCAGAACACGGTTACACGGCGCGTGCTCGTATAATCCAAAGTGTCAATTTAGATAAAAGTATCTTTATTCTGGTATAATTTGGCATTTTTTTTGGGAAAACAGACTTTCTTTTGCTTGGCGAAAAGCTGATTCTAACTTCCTAGGAGAAAGAACACTGTGTCCGTGTATCCACCAGCGGACCCGGGTAATTCTGCCCTAGTTTTGCGGACAAAGCGCTTGATTAAGCTAGGAATAAATTAGCCGTATTTAATGAGCCCTATATCGTAATTCGGTCGCATTAGGAGTTAATTATTTTTCGAATCGATAAGAACTGCGATTGCTTTTTCAAGGCAAACGTGTCCCTCAGAATCGAGTCGAATTTACACACGAACGGCAGCAGATTATTTAAACGCTCGTTAAATGCAAACGTTGCTTGTTTAGCTAAATCTGCACGCATCATTGAAATGGGATAACTGACATAGGCGACGTTGGGGTCGCAGATGGCGCCACGGTAGCCATAGCCCCTATATTAACCGAGGTTTTTTTACTGTCATAAAGTTCGTGCATATACAATTGTATTTATTAGGCATAAAACAGGCCAACTAAGGGAAGTCATCGTGTATTTCTATCATTTTGTAGATTAATCGGAGCAATTTTTCCCGCTAATTTCCTTAAAATAGATTGATATATTCAGCTATTAAGTGTAATTATTGTTAAATAAATGTAAACATTTGAACAAACATGCCAAAGTACAGTGCATTCAACTTTTTTTTAGGTAGGGCAAAGATTACTCAACCGAAAGTTTACTAACCGTTTTAACACTTAAATAGGCTTAGGTTTATAATCTCTTTCCAAAACGGGCACTATAATGCTAATTGTAAACGCAATATCATAGCTAAAAAAGTTAAATTATCCAATTAACTTTTTTAAATACTAAACACATCGCATTAATAAGCCTAATAATGCTTGTTTTGGTTATAGTATGTACTTTGCATGATTAATCCGGCTTACTAAAGGCTGGCGCTTAAGTGCTTACAACTAAGGATGCTCTAATCGATGATTACATGCAAAGGAGGACAATAGAAACCGATTCTTATTTACGGCGAAGCGTGGATTTTTTGGTCGCTTTAATGACATGCTTATGTTTGGAAATGTTTAGATAACATCGTAATAAAATTGGTACGCAACATCATTACCATCTATACGTGGATTGAGCTCAATTTTAATCATTATCAGAATGGATGCTCAACAGTTTTATGACTATCAATTATAATCAAAACTAATGACCAGCCTGCAGGGCCAATCGTTAGCGCGGCGCATTTTTTTTCTCTTGCTCATTTTGGTAAACGTCATAACTAAAACTTGTCAAAATAAAACAAATTTAAGTGCAAAATGTAGATATCCTCACGCAATGTTCAGCAAGAGGCGCCAGATTAGGAATGCATTTTGCATGCAAAGAACCAGACTACACACGTCAGCTTCGGCTTAACACAAAAGCAAATTTTAACGAGGAATAATAAAAAAATATGTAATAGGTTCTGTTACAAAGACGGTGTCCATTTCATTATCGCGATGTCATGAGCCTGAATTTTAAAAAGCATAAGAAAGACGCCGAAATTATCATTACCAAGTGTCAAACGCATAGACGCTGCATGTATAAAACCTCCGTCTGGTCTGGTCCCTGTATCAAACCTGAAACAAACGACCATTTAAAAAAAAAACACCTGCTGGCATGCGCATTAGTTGCACCAGTCCCATCATCTTGTTGTTCATTATCGTACGATTGGCCACATTTGCGTTGCATCAAAACCAGTCAATGCATAATTATGCTTTCACGCTCTATCTGCATGGAATAACTTTCCGTGTAAAGGAATTTTCATTCTGTTGGTATAATGTAGAATAGTGAAGAACATCGCAACTGTATTTGAATGCATATTCGAATACATCCAATATTCAAGATTACTGTTAGGTATACTGTTTACAGGGTCTGCATAACTATTATTCTGCATAATCCTGTTTTTCCATCATTATTTATTTTCAAAATCCTCAGGTGAAAAAAGAATTTAGGTTATTAGGTGGGCTCTAATAAGTTTAAAGATGAAAATTTGAAATGCTTGTAGTTAATAACAGGAGCTATTTATTCATTTAAATAGGGATGCTAAAGATTGGTTTACATTCTCTCAAAACTTATAGGGGAGGGAAGGTGTCGCCAATGTATCGCCGATGATACTAACGGGTTTTAATAAGTAAAATTATAATACATTAAATCAATTCAAACTTTCAACAACTAGCGTTTGCATAAATAAAGGTATGAGTAAAGAGTAATTGAGTGCAATTTATTTGCTGATAAAGCGTCATTTAAGGGGATAGGGGATATAAAGGGGGGGGGGAGTACGAGTACTGTAATTCTTACCACATGGTATTCATTTACTGATTTTTGGGTACTGAGTTGAATTGAGTATATGCACTATAAAAATTACAAATAAATAAATTTTAATTCTTCGTTGCTCCTCGCCACGGTAGGTAGCCGAGGCTAACGTACTTGGTGCCAATGTTGAATACGTTCGCCAAGAAATTCGGCCAAATATCAACAGCCTCGCTAGCGCTTGCCTTTTCTTTCCTTTCTAGCATATTGAGAAAAGACCTCCCCATTTCTTCAGACGATCCTTTTTGGATGAATGGCTTGAAGGTAGGAGGAGAGCATAAAAAAGACGAGACTCAAAAGACACGCAATACCAGTAAATAGCAGCTTTTTCATTCACTAACGTCTCAGTCTAGACACGAGCACATTTTACCCAGTGTCAATGGTCCTTACGCAATCAACGTGCTTGGACCTCGGTGAAAGAATCAATATTGAATGAGAAAAGTGAAGCAAACGAGGCACGCATGGCACACGCTTATGCAAATGAGGCCAATTGAGAGGCTGCATCCGGTAACAATCCAACGTGAGTTCAATAAAGCGTTCAAAAAAAAATCAGAAAATTAATACCCCGACTTTGACGTCCTTGCTACTGAATTATCAAGCAAATAACAGCAAAAGTTTGCATGCCCCAGTTAAAATCATGTTGAAAGGGGTTCGTACTATATTTGCAATTGTTTCTCGATGTACATGTGATGACATTTGTTATTATCGATTTTTTAACCACGCCGGGAGTCTAATTAACATGCATCAGATCAGCATTATGTTATTCATGATGGACCGGTTTTGGTTTTTATCGTTGCGACACTTTAGGTATAAGTTCAATTCATGATGTCATCGAAACGAGAAAAAAAATCGTTAATAGAAGTATCTGGAAGATTTTCAGTCTAACATTATCTGTATATCCTTAGCTTTCATCTTGACTCCATCTTTGACATGTGTATTATTATCGAAAAGTCGATGTTTTGAAAATGTAGTCAACATGTGGTGATAACCACTTAGAATGGCGCTGAGCAATGTGAATATTGCTTGAACACCAAAATTATCCATCCTAAACACGTATTTTTAAAGTATTCGAAAGATTTTGCGAGTATATTAGCAGCACTTTGGTTGCACCATAACAAAAATAATTTGCCAACCGGGAATTCGTAATAAATTCCGCATTAAAACGTCAAAGTACGACCGAACACTATGGGGTGTAAAAAGTTGCACATTTTTGCTTCCACGTCACGCTGAGAAATGGTGAATAGCTTACGAATTTGATAATCCTTGTTGGATACCAGTGTACAATGGAAACGCTCAGAGCATACTAACATAGTCTGCACATGCCTAATACATGGTTAGACATGACTTTGCGTAAAATGGAAACGTTTCAATTTTAGTTAGATTACTAGTTAAATTTTAATGTTTATTATAAAGAAACGTGAAATTGCTTAGATAAAAGGTATGAAGTAAACTGAAATCATATATCGTCAACGTGGTTGGACTACTTATTTAAGAAATGGCATTCCATGTATAGTCTTTTAATTCGTATACACCATTAAAATTAGCAGTAAACACGCTTATAACATTTAACTAACACTGTACGATAAAATAATAGTACTTGAATTCAGAAATTAAATTATACCTGGGTGCTTGACTTCAACTTATAGACGAAAATTAATATCTTTTAATCGTCATTATCGACTAACTGTAATAACATTATAAAATATAACAATATTCCAATACATTGAATAATGTTGTTTTCTTGCCTATTATAAAAATACAGAATATTATAATTTTGTATTTTATTATTGGATGAAAATTTGACGTGTGCATCGCAATCTTACAAAGCCCGTTATATTTCCTGGACATCCCGTATAAAACGATGTCACGTAGAACAGCACAGACCTAAGACCAAAGAATGAAGCGCTGTACATGTATGCTGGCTACCTTCGTTTGTTCAACAATTTCAAGCAGACGAAAGCCCGGCAAATACAAACACATTTGAAACACGGTGGTGTATTTGAGACCTACTGCACATACACTGTAGTTCATGGATTGCAATCATAAATGATTACAATGCAGCTTTCTTAACCAAATTGCGCCAATTGTGTGCAGAAATTACAGTATAAAATTCTGCTTTTTCATGCATTTGCATAAATTAAAAGATTTAAACATCAGCGATTACAAGTTTTCTTGTCCAAACGTTTCGATGCTTGTTTGAAAGTTACGCCTATTAGACTATCAGAATTTTTTTTTATAATTACACGGAACTTGCCAGGGTCCAAAAAACTGATATGAAAATAATGTACAGTAGTAAATGGGTTCCCACATCTTCATTATTTGAAGGTATTTCTGTAGAAATGGTATCGTACTATAAAATTATGATTTGCATCCAAGTTCGGGATAATTTGGTTGATCATCAAAATCCTTCATTTTCATTTCCCCCGATTTTTAAACAATAATTTATTAACGAAAGTTTTGTAGAGGAAAAAGACAGGCAACTATTGATAGCAGTATCACTATAGGTTTTTAACTAGTGTCATAATTTGCATCATTAACTGTTTCAAATCACCCTTCCGTGCAAAAATGCACGCAAAGAATGTTTTCGTCCCATGCACACGTGTTGCAGCAGAGCGTGTTGTTCGCAAACACGTCAGTGATGAGTCGCATGATTAGCTTCTACTTTGTAGCTTCTTTTACATACTTCGACAAAGATGAACATTGAAACTCAGAAGCGAACACGCTTGGAAGAGGCGGAGAAGAAAAAAAAAACGTTTTTTAACGAGCGCCTAGTTTTCCGGTTTAATAAGCGTGAAGAATTCCTCTTATTATTTTTATAAGAAGGTGCAAATCGATAAGCACAAACCCCGCATGGGTTTCTTATCGCGTCCCGTGCCACGGGTGGGGGGTCGATTAGCTCACCATTGTGTTTAAGCAGCAACACCAGCGCCCCTTTTGATGAAACATCTCAATGGCACGTGCAGGCCGCCACTCATTGAGTGCTACGCGTACCGTACGCTTATTGATTACGTAAAGTATATAAACGAATGTATAAAACGTGTTTGTCATCCATCTCTCAAATCCGTGACAGTGATTTGCGTACGATTGCGCATAAAAAAGTCGTTTCGATACCACACTGGCATCCTTTCTATGAAAACAATGGAGCAACCATGTGGCCGACCTGTTGCCCATAAAACGATTAACATTGATTCGTTATAAAACTGAGCGATTATTGCCGACACATAAAGGTACGGATGAGACGGGTATAAAACCCGCACGGAGTTTTTTTTAACTGGAGTATCGGGTAATGCGATTTATGGCTGGAGTCACCTTGCCGGATTATTTAAAATCAAAGTGGCTTTTATGGCTGATTTCCTGCTATTGGAAGGTCCTATAGACCATACATACTTTGCGGGATTAAAATGCTTCCTAAGTGAAAAAAATCCCTAACGTATTTGCGAAATAATTGTCGGTCCCATTTCTTCCAAGGGCCAGTTGTTACATTTTTCATTTTATTTCTTTATAAAAAATGCGCATAAATACACGTGCCCTCACATAGCATACAGTTTGTACATGTAGATATATCACTAGCACAAGTCATAAATTACGTCATCGACCATCATGTTCCTATGATATACATGTATAATGTTCTTATATGAGGTACACTCCGGCCACTGAATCACCACAACAGGTTGAGCTTCGTGAACTTACACGTATATATGTATACATTATATATCCCATTACAATAGCAGTGTTCTAATATAGAATCCATCCCACAAGTATTATATAGGCCTATGCATTAGAATTTCAGTTTACTGTTTTCTATAGGTTTAAGGCAGAAGAATTCATTTGACAATAACATTTTTGGAAATTTCATTAAAAGCTAAACCATAATTATACGGAATATCTTGTGCACGCTGAAAATTAGGTAAAAGCCTATCCAAAAACAATTTTTTAAAAAATGGAATATATTTTCGTATATAGGTTTACTTTTCATGCATGAAGCATATTTTTAATGCTGGTCATCATAAAGTAATTAATGTATCCATGCCGCAATCGCTGCCTCCATTGAGGCGATATGGGACATGAACTCGTGGGTCCTCAAATTAATACTTCATCTTCATCCTGTAAACACATAGGGGGCTTAATTTTATGACCACCATGATGTACGCGAGTACTGGTGGATTTGTGTAAGGAGGCAAAAAAGCCACCTGCGGAAAATCCATAGGCTAATTTCTGCTTCAGCTTATGCACTGCAGACCAGCATTTGTTTTGGAAACTGACCTGCAGGCTTGCTTATATATTGATACAATTTACAACCTGAATAATTTCGTACGTGTATGTACACACCGTACTTGCGCTTACAGGTTTTTAAACTCATTGATATTAATAAATCTGTTATTTGTTGTGCGGGTTTTCGGGCCTTTAAAACATAAATCTGAGGTTATTAATTCAATTAAGGGACCCGATGATTATAGATCTTGATTTCGACAGCGTGCTCTTCACCGTCTTTTAATTTTTGCTTATCCGTAGACAGGGTGAGCAATAAATTAAAGAAACGAAACCTAATTGATAACTAGATCGGCTTTTTTTTAATGTAAATCAAACCTAGAGGGCCTTCGCCTTACATAATTGAAGGTTTGGTTTTAATTCACAATAATTGACCTGCAAAACAAACGGTTCGAGCTCGCTCTTGCTCACGATTCGCTGATGTTCATACATGTATATACTGTATTTTCAAGCATGCACGCACACACGCAAACCATAATAACATCCATGCATTTTGAAAATATACCAATTAAGATCGGAAATGAAAGTCCACGTGCAGAAAGAGCTTTTTAATAATTACTAAATCGAAAATCCAATACAGTATAGACTGACATCTTTCTAAGCAGACTGCTACGGAAACGTCTAAAATAATTTGTAATGAATTTTCAGAGGACTTTAGTTGTTAATATCGAATTGCTCGTTTTGCTGGTGTCGTAAGCACATGATTCCACATTTTAAAATAAATGTCCTGAATTTTTTATTTTTATTATATTTTAATATTCTAATTTATTTTTTATACTATGTGACCTGATGAGGCAAGACACTTGTAAAGAGATATAGGCGAAAATCCTTAATTTTTGAATAATTTGAATAAACGTTTCGCCTATGGCAAGCAGCTCACTCAATTATTAATATTAATAAGCAAATTTAGATGAATATTTTGTAGAAATATTTTGGCTAAATGCACAATGTAATGATTTTTTCTAAAAGTTTGGACTATGGTATGCAGCAGTCATTCACATCACCATTCACATTCACATCAAAGCAAAACATTCATGGTGAGGTCTAGCGGCCTAGCATAGTTTAACAGAAGTAGCTAATCAAAGGGTTTCCAGAGGAAATAATTACAAATTTTTACATAGTTTGGCGTATTTCACTTCTCATTTGCCACAACTGTGGAAACATTGAAAAATAAATTCCAATGGCTTCACTGCCATGCCACGAAGCAATGCATCAAGCACACCACATGTGACATGCCAGTGGTTCGACATTACTACGTATACCTTCTCAGAAATGTTTTCTAGCGACAAATAACCCGTATTTAGACTACTCCCGCCTTTCTTTGCATCTATAAATTTGACAATAAACCTCTAATGCTCGTGGATGAAAAGTTAGAAAATTCAAAATCATGAAATCATGAAATCGCTGTAATAAACCATCGGTGTTCGTTAGGCAAATTTCCGAGGCATTTACATAATTATGGGCTGGATACCGCTCCGTGGAACACGTTGTACACATGTGCATGTATGTTATGTAGGTTCAGTGGACCTACCGTATATCATTATGGTTTCAAAAACAACATTATGCCTAAAGCATTAAATGCAGCAGCAGCTCTAGGGTGAAACCAGAGTTAGCATTTTAAATGCATGGCGCAGGGTGTGAAACCTCTCATCATTTATACTAAAATCTTACGCTACAAGAGCCAACCGTAATTACCAAAGCTTTGCAATTCGTTACCCATGGGGCATTAATATACCTTATAAAAATATTTTTTACGTCGTCCACCATTTTGAAATTCATAATTACACTTATTATAGACCGTGGATGATTTATGAAACGGTGTGCTTGGGTGGGTTCGCCCCTAGCCCTATGCACACAAAGTTTTAACCCCACAGATATGGGCTTCTTGTTGTGAAGCTACTGATCCAAAAATCAAAATTTCTTGCTGCCTTTTTCCTTTTTTTGTGGTGACCACTCTCCAACGTCACTGATTTCATCATAATGACGTATTAGGTATTTCAATTGGTGTAAATTCAAACAGATACCCACTTAGTGTTGGCTCATATACATAATGTTTGTCTAAATGTATAATGCATGCAGTACATGTGAAGTTTAATCTCATATACATATGTTCATGAAAAATGTCCAAAGTCGCAATCATTTTGGTCGAGAACTGGGCTGTCAAATACGTTGATTTCATGATGATAATGTTGAATAATATAAAAGTTTATGATGGAAAAAAAATCAGCTCGCCTTCAAAATATCAAAAGAAAGTTGTGGAAAAAGCAAGCAGCTGCTCCCTTCATTAGTGACCAAACAACAATGTGGCAAGACTAGTTAGGCCAGTGCTGCATGCAGCTTCACAGCAGCTGCGCTAAATACTGTAGCTGCAATCACTTTTCTGATCCACCCTGTGCTATCTCTATTTTATTTAGCCTACTGTTTTATTTATACATGCCGTACTAAGTAACTTAAATGTGTCTATGGATGGCAGTGGCGCACCCAAGACTTATTTCTGGGGAAACCACCAAGAATTAACTTTCGAAATTGGATTTACCTCGTGATACATCCGAATGATTGCCCTAAGCCACATAATCCGGTTTTCTAAATTATTTTCATGCATTATTTTCATTTTTTCTTTAACTTTTCCTTTTAAATTCGTAAAGTATGTGGTTCTTAAATAGGGTAGGCCGTGTTTCACTTTAATAGTCGTGGCATGTTGACGCGTTTAAAGTTAAATATTAACGCAGAAATTACAGCTGATGTGAAACGACAATCTCATTACACATTTTTAGCAAGGAATTTCCATGTATTTGTATGACGTTCTAGCATAAAGTTACACATAAACCTACGTCAGGATGTAAAAATCAGTCAACTTTCATATAACTGTGGTGTTGACGGAAAAAGTGCATTATTCCCACCGAAAGTAAATTCTCAACTTCCCTGACTATTCCAGGTTTTTGGAAAAGAATTTCCTGACTTTACCAAAAATATTTTTGGCATAAAATGGAAATAAAATTTGCTTATTACTGATATTTTCATTTATTATTATTGCATAAGTCTGACTTTAGATACGCCCTCTTTTGAGCAGTATAAAAAACTAACATTTGGGATTATGGTAATTTAAGGCTGGTATAATATCCCATGAAAATTTCACTTGCAAGAAAATTTGTATTTCCCTGACTTTTTCAAGGTATTCCTACTTTCCTGACAATTCCAGGTCAGTGAGAACACTGATGTATCGGTTTCAACAATCTGTCTATGAGGATCAGGTGTCATTGTGTGCTTGAAAAACGATACCCATAATCATAGTTCGATACGCCAAACGCATTAAAATCATTTTCATTCAACGACCATGCATCGTGTTGTCTCACTGGACAACGTGTGGGTGTCCTGTAAACATTCTCAAAGATTTCTGCCACTTGTAGTTCCATTTTGTGGGCGGTTATTCGCTTCTATTTTTAACCGTTAGTAATTAACAATGCAGACACCACCTCGCCACGAATTCAAAAAGGTCTCACCGGAAGTGGCGCTATCAAAACTATAACAGCGAAAGCAGCTGGTTTTGTAAAAAATAAATAAAAACCTCCATACCAAGAGGCCCTGCTATTTACATGCATAGGTAATACCCTACATACGATTTTTCATGTTTGTTATGTCAAGTGTTCAGGTGTTTGTGCTGGCGCGTGCTGCTTTTACTTTGAAAGACGATGGTAGGTGAGGATAAGGTGGAACAATTAAGAAAAAGGCAGACGGTCAGAGGTTCCTTTCAGGAGAGATAATGACGAAGGTGCGTATGCAAGCACGGTGGGGATACGACATAAGCACATGCAACAACCTCATCTAGGATTTGTAAAAGCAGGATGAAAAAAAATGATGGCTAACAAAGCAACTTAATTAGTTGCTCCAATTATAGTTAAACATAAACGAGCCAGAATATATGACCCACCTTTAAGGAATGTACCTCATAATGCCCACCAAAAACTACTGGTTGAAGGCATTCCACAATTAACCATTGCATGTAAGATTTTGAAATCACAAAACTACCTGATATGGGCAATTTGCACTCGAATTTCCCTATATTTATGCTACTTGGGAAGGATAAACTTAAGCACGATGTTTTAAAAAACGTATTTCCTCAATGTTTATGCTATGTACGAATATAAATCTAAACATTTTTTTAAATATTCAATGACGAAAATACTGTACGTTTTTCTGTAATTACTGCTTTCATTTGATGAATTTTTACAAATACAGTATAAATGCACTTTGCTCCATCAAAGCTGCATGGAAATGAATATTCCTCAAACATTATAAATACATGTTTCGATTTCTTAATCTTATGAGTTGAAACCTATATAGGGGCAGTTTTCTCGATTTACTTTACTAGTTTTTTTTAAAATTCTATTCGTAATTCTATTGTATTTGTATTTTTTTGGTTTTTAGTTGAAATTTGCGTAATAATCGCAAAGTTGTACGAGTTTGGACTGCCCCTATATGGGCTTCAACGTTTTATGTATGAATCGATGGTGGTCCATGACCTTCTCGGATACGGGACTTTGTATCAAACCTAAACTTCTCAGGATATGGACATTCGCCCGAGCTTGATCTTATAAATAAGCTTGGCAAACAAAACAAAAACCTGCTTCATTGCTTTTCGACTGTCATGCCATTGGTATTCGCTAAGCCTGATTACATATCAGATTGACGATGAAAAAAATTGCAACATGTGCACAAGGTGACTGGGGGGTCCAAATAAAAAAAAATCTATGAAGCGTCAATAAAAACGGCAGTCGGCAGTGGCAAAACTATTTCATGTCGTAAAAATCCATCAAAATGTGACGTAATATCGAGACGGCGCGTGCGGCCTTTAATAGGCGAGGGAGAGACACGCGTAACCTCCATATAGCGGCCAATGCGGCAGCTGCTGTTTTAATGGCGAGATTTGTGACCACCTGTACCTTTAAGAGGAACCGAGTCTTATTTTTAAAATATGACGTCTGAAGAAGTGGATTTTTCTCGAGAGAAGAATAGAAGCCCTCGAGTTTAAAGGGACTTTAAAATGCAAGCTATGGCTTTTTTATGTATTTTCGTGCTGGCCAAAGGTTTTTCAACCTTCGGCTTGCCGGGTTTATATAGGATTTTCCCCGATCTTAAAGTATACATTGATCAATTAGCACTTGGATATTATTATGCTGTGCCGAGGCACCGTGTATGCTTTCATCGTTAAACAGAAAACGACCAAATGATGGACTTGCCATAAAGTGAGCTTATCATTAAACCAGTGAAAATATACACGAAGGCCAAATTAGGTTTTCAGCGCCAAAGAAATTATATTTCATGCGCTCTTAAAGAACTTCCAAACTAGAAAACAGTAGAGCATTCTCGACCACACTTTAACAGCCAACAACTACATGTAAATATCGCTCACCGACTGCAAAAATGAAACATTTCAACTATTTAATCAAACGCACAAAGTTGTGCAGATATTTTTATTGCAGCAGAACATTACATTAATATACAATTTAAACATTTGGAAAACCTCTAGATATTCAATAAAACGTCCCCAGCGAAGGTAAAGTAGCCTGTATGAACGTACAGATCACTCATTTTCTTGTAAAGTTTTAATTTGCAAATGTGTCATTGCTGCAGCCGGTTAGCGATATTACATGCCGTATTATGAAACGTACAAATTTTATGGTATTGAGAGGTTTACAAATGCAAAATTGACTCAACAACTGATCGCCACGTAAAATAGGGTGACGTACGTCATAGGTGAGAATCTACTTTTAGTGGAAAAGAATAGCATATTCATGCATAAAATGCAGTCGAGTTAAGTCATGTAAAGACCATCTCATTATGTATTTAGGTACATCACGACTTTCGTATTCTTATCATTTAACTCGCATGTACACCGTTAAGACGTAGTTAAAGCGGTAACAATTAAGTGCTAATGGAACCGACTCCTTTCGTGGAAAAATCGACGACAAGGTTATACATTTTAACTTTTTCATAATGAAGCCGTTTACGATCCAAATCCAAGCTTGGACTGACTAATTAACTGTGTTTCAAATGCAAAGTTACACTTTCTATGGACCAACAGACTAATTAATTAGGTTAAATAGATGATTGCACTGAGCAAATAATGTGTTGCCTTCTCATCGCAGATTTTCTGGTTATGACACACGTAATAATTGTTGAGCCAGGAATACGCATGCATTAACGAGAAAAACATACCGAAACAAAAAAAAAATATACTAATTGAATTTGAATTTCCATTTCTGCAAGGACAGCATTTTAACGAACATCCTTGTAGCGTACATGTATAAATACTGCCCGAATCCAGTCCGATTTGTAGTGACAAACCAATTTAATCTACTTAATGCTTAATGCCTTAAAATATTGCATGTTGATTGCCAGGGATCAAATTTGTTGTGAATTTTCATTTGATATTCATCTATTCCAGGCGAACATCATGAATAAACATACAGAATGGCTACAACGAACAAGTTAATTAAACATTTTCAAGTCGAAATTCATTATTCACAGCTTGTTTCTATCATCCACCATATACATGTATATGTACTTGCAAAGCATATGCAAAGACAGTTAAGACGCCCTGGGTGGAAAAAATTAAATATGAGACATATATGACTTATTCCATACATGGTTAGACCTATAGCCATTTCTATCCATATACATTATGCCAATATACTATTTAACTACACTAATCCATGTTTTTACATTCTTAAACATATGGGCATATATACCAACATATTTACAGATATGGTTATGCATGTACATATCTCTATATGTCTATATCTAGAAAATATAATGCATGTTTAATATTAAAGATGAAATTGTATTTATAGCCAATTGGCGTGTATTATATTTGGTGAATGGAAGTGAGCAGTAATAAGATTGTCTTTAGCAGTAAATCGAACATTTTCCATAGACGTTAAGAATATGCAGATAATGCAGTCATATATGACTTTATCTAAAGTTGCGATATGTGTATGGCTATGTCAATAAATGGCCTCAAGTGGACTTAGACATGGCCATATAAGTTCATATATGGTTAATTATGACATGTATAACCCCATATATGGCCACATTCAAGTTTTCCACCCGGGGTGCTGCCATAAAATTAAAAATTGAAAACTTTGTATTTCGACAACAGCTTTTGCGTAACCTTATAAATAAATATCGTTGCGAAATTTTGCATATATGTATATTGCCTCACGATTTGACTACCATTGATCATTGCATCATAAAATCAAAAGCAGTATACACCAGCGATGTTGCAGTCAAACTTGCAAATAAAGCATTAGGCCTACTCCAAATGTCAATATCCACACTGCATATTTTCAAACAAATTGACAATTTCAAACTTTCTTCAATCTCTATATAAAGCATTCCGGAATAATAATTAGGCGAGTTGAAGATAAAAAAAAACTAGGCCTACATATTATTTACACGCGTATCGATAATATAGTTCTAGATTACGCCATAGTTTCAACAAATAAAAAAGTCAAATAATAGCATTAAGTGTTTTTTTCCTGTTAAATGGACTTTTTGTCTAGCGATTAAAATGCGTCATAGTTTTAACAAATTAAACAAAAAAAATTCTTAATCGACGATCGAATAAATAAGTTTGGTGCAATGAATGGGCAACATGCAGATCTCTTCCCTCGTTCAACTCCCCTACACTCCGCCCCACTATATATTAAAAACATAAGGCATTATTTGTACAACTCATTCAGGGTCCATAATTTATTTACAATATATTAAGCGGGTGAGGGGTGGGGTGATAGGGTGCCAGCGTCGTCTGATTGGTTACGTCATTTGATTCTTTGTAATTAGGGGAAACACGCGACTTGAAGAAACGAGCCTGGGCGCGTGCGCCCAATCAAACGGCACGTGCCTGTCTCACCTGAGGGTCAAACTCGAGCCTCGATTCCCCCCCTCCCCTTGCTATATAAACTATGAGTGTACCTTGGCTTTTACTCATTCTCAGATTCATGTACGAAGACACCTGTATGTCGAAGGTAGCCATCCGCTGGTGGTAAAAACGAGTGGATGCATTCATAAAACGGAATCAAAAAGAGCAGAGATTTTTTTAAATACAAAATAGACCAGGCTTTCGACCGTTGGAGATTCTGAAAGAAAAGGTGGAAAAAACCATCTGCACCTTGGACCAACGGTTTAAAGCAATTAATAGGACAACAAACGGTCTCATTGTCTCCCTGACACTGTCCGCCGCAGGAAAGCTGCTGAGAACTCTGGAGAAAACCAATTCGATTCTTCTGCAGTGATCATGGTCGAGTGCATCGATTATCACCGGCATTTCAACGCCTGCATGTACGAGGATTATGAGAACGAGGACCAGGGTTCGCTGATGGGAACCTCCGAAAGATCTTTCTCCAAATCGTACACCTCCTCGCCTGGACTCTCCAATTCGACCAGCGAGCGCAATCGACTCAATCTGAACGAGCAACCCACGTCGACCACGGTGTCGACCAAGCAACAGAAGACCGGAAAGTCGAGCTACAAGCACGTGCCGCACAGCGAAAAGCCGCCTCACCTGGTCGAAAGGCGAAACGCCAGGGAGAGAAGAAGGGTGCAAGCAGTCAACACGGCATTCGCCAGGTTAAGGAAATGTGTCCCCTTGGAGAACAGGTAAGATGAAAACAATTTTCATGTCCAACGATATTAATTGGTAGAAATAGTTTCTCAAAATCATCTGTTTGGATTAGGACTCCACTATGAGTTGCAGTTGTATTCAATTTAAAATCATCTTGTTCGAAATAATTGACATTGACAACAACTTTTGAAAAGTGAAGTAAAAATTAATAATAATAAAAACACATTCAAATATGCCGAAAAAAGAAATCAACGGCTGCTTCTTATATGATATCAAGTGATTACGTGTATTTTTTTTAAAAAGGTACATGTATCGGTTTAAGTCACAACTTTCGTTACAATGAAATTCAATGAATAAATGCATCCTTGCTGATATAGAATATTATCACTTACGAGCGTATGCCTTAAGTTATAATGATAACTCAAGAACTTTTCATTTTGAGAAAATATCTTTCAAAGACACGGGATTATCAAACAATATTATTTACTATTATGCGGAACAATAATTCCACGCGTAATAATACATTAAATAAACTGGCATCGTTACGTGTTGATATCGATAAACAGGTTTCACAACATTCATAGAGTCCAACAGAACAGGAATTTATCAGTTCTTTAAACAAATATTTCTTGTATTGATAAATACAAGTCATACTTTTTACGTGCATAACAGGCTTTTAAATATTTTGTTATCTAGCTTTGTTCTAAAAAAATAGTGAACTAACTTGTTGAACTATCCTGAGCAAAAATTACTTTTTTCATTTACTGTAACGCGACTAATTATACAAAATTATTCAACGTTTTAAGCAGGGAAATTAATTTTTTATTTTATAATCCAATCTAATTATTACATTATTAGTTCTTTGAACGTAGAATATGTTTTAATTTAATAGCACATGGAAGGCTTTTCGTTGCCACAATGATGTGTAGCGATGCTTTCCTCGAGTACCAGAATCGAATGTCCTATTAAATGAACGTTAAATGTATTCATTACTTATTATAAAAACGTTGCTACCGGGAAGCACATTAAAACATTAATGGCAATGCTTTAGCTGTACAACTACTCTCGGGTGTGAAGCTTTTTCGTGATGAATATTAATTTCTAGATAAAATTATAGCATATTTGTTAAATACGCATTGGGGCCTGCATGTTATAAAGAAAAAAGAAAAAAATGGTTTTCACAGACTGTGTAATTGAAACCCTGTTTTATGTCCATCAGCAGGAATAAAAGGATATCCAAAGTGAAAACTTTACAAAAGGCTATCGAATACATTAGTCATCTGCAACAAGTGCTGTCAGACGAAGACGACGAAGTGCAAGACGTTCGATTAGATCGGCTTCAGTCAGCATCAATAAACAAAGAAAACAGTGAAGATTCACATAATTGGATTACGAACAATGAATCGGTACGCATCTATCCTTTTACCAAGCATTTCGCCAATTAACTATGAACAATGAACGATGTAATTAAACCCTGTCTATTTCTATTTACAGAACTTCCAAAAACATCAGTCTTCATATTTCTCGTTAGGCTTGTACGATAACTATGCCGAATTTCCAAACTGAGCCGTGCTAACATCCCGTGCCATCATTGTGAATGTCGTGCCACGAATTTTACATAGCCCACGTGTACATAGGACTTATTTTATACTGAAAGTTTGAAATATTACGATGAATTCTGCGTTCTGCGATGACAATGATTTTGAAGTTCAAAATCAAAATAGTATTACGTTTCTGTCGATGATTGTTTTACGTCTCTTATTTTTCCAAGGACTAGTCATTACCGTCTATTTTTTGTAGAACATAGAGCTGATTAATATATGTGTAAATAATCGAGGGCATAGCCCGCAAAACCATTCCACGCACTGTATTCGTTCACGCAAAAAACATATGCACAAGCATACATTTGTATATGTATACACGAATGCTTTTGTTCGCAATTGCGCACAACGTAACCATTATCCAAAGTTGAAAAATAGCGCCTTATGAAATGAATACTCGTTTAATAAAAACCAGATGAATTGAAAGTAATGTACGTGTTCTGTTTATCTTAACGAGCATCTCTATATAAAAAAGGTTCGTGGTCGGATTTATATTTTTTTGGACAACATGCATCCCATTCGGTAAACAATTAAACAATAAATTTTATCGTCAATGTAAACACGTGATGTGCCAATCAGTTTTTAATGTGGATTGCAGCGAATCCTTTGCATAAAAAAAGTGTAAAAAAACCGTTTGAAAACTGGCATATTGAAAGGCATGCACGAGACGAAGTTATACACTTAAAATGAATTGGATGTATGTTCGCAAACATAAATGTTGTGAGGTTGTGTACCAAACGATTGTGATTCCGCCAGAGTGGACTGACAACAATTAGAAATTCAACAAATAAAAGCCCGGGTTTTGACTGCCTCGACCGTGATTCAGCAAAGTACAATTAACCCTTTGCCATGGCCATTTTTGCGCATTAACAATTTGTGATCAGAGTGGGGGTGGACCAACAAGCACACTTGTAGTACACGCTTTGCTGACACTTAAATGCTACTTCAATAAATTACGATTGGCACGAGCCATGCAAAAACCACACACCGTAAAAAAACTGTATTTACCTTATGACCACTCAACTGTGATGGCATAAACAAGGGTGATGGTAGATCAGACACGTGGACATCGTCCTGAGGAGTCAACAACGACACGCGCTGCAGCCTGCATGCAATCGCAGTATACAGATTAATTCACTTGACGTCCGATTAACAAGACTTGCATGCAGTATCCTATAAAAAAGGTATTTGTGTTAATTACCACTGCATATTGTACTGGTAAACGAAATAAGCATGTAATGAAATTATTAATAGAGCTCATTTGTGACAATATATGACAGAACTAAATTTCTATATACATGTAAATAATACGGTGGTCAAGATGACTACGGAGCCGCGCATTAAAGCACACATTAAATTAAATTCTGGTTTCAAAATGTTAAAACATGTAAAAACGTATGGAACGACTTCGTGTCTTTTTCAAGGCTCTTTCGTTTCAGCATTTATGCTTAATATGTTCATGCATGCACATTACTCATTTTAAATAAATCAAATAGAATGTCCCACTCAATTTCATTTACATTAAATGAATACATTAACATAAATGATAACATTTAGAAAATGGTAAAAAGGGCTTTAGATATTGTACACGTGTACAGTACATGTGTACAATTATATATTGTAAGCGGTCATGCATTACAGACCAAACGTGCTATGCAGGGAAAATCCAACTAATATTTTTGAAACTGGAAATACATTAGTCCTGGCTGCTGTAAGCATGTAGCAAATTTGATTAACACCCTTTATCATATTTTGTAAATTTTAGAACCGCAATTCTTCATTGTTACTCCATCCTACATATTGCAAACCATTCTCATCTTCTTTCGTTGTCTCTATTTTGGATGGCCAAAAACAAATCGACCATTAACATATTAAAATAAACAACATATTGATGACGCGTATCAAATCACATTAATCACAATGTGCATTAATCGCATTAAGTGGAACATTTAGTAAGACAGGAGAGTTAGGGTCCGTGAACAAAAATGTTGGTTAAATGTAGGATGTCTCCATTTATTTCTCGCTTGTCGACCTGAAGAAATGTTTCACATTCCTGTTATGGTATACCGTGAGCACCATCCTTAAGTACATGTACTTCTTCAATGATAATTACGAAGAAAAGGCATAATCGAGCAAGCTCATCCAAGTAGGCAAGGGTTGTAAAGGGGCTGCTCAACAGCTGTACACGGCTCAGATACATAAACACGTAGTGATAACACCTCTGGCAAAACGTTTTTTTGCGTCAATTCGGGCCCATCCCAAGCCGAGCACACAAAAAAGGGCATCCCTTTTCAATAAAGCAACACGCAGATTGAGCGTATTGATATTAGCGAGCCCTGCATTTTACACGTACGTGTTTGTTGTTCCACCTGGCTAACTGCACACGCCAATGACAACAGTCATCTCATCAAATGGTCCACGTTGCCGAAAGAGACTCAATAGAGAAACAATGGCCAAGTTTAAATATCCAATCCACCCCTAAGCTCATCAGCTCCACCTGATGATCGGACAGCGATTTTTTTACGGGTTATTAGCGCAAGCGTCGCATCCATGCATGCAGGTGATAAGGTTACCCTCGCTCTCAAATTCCCAAAATCTGAGTAGAACTCAGCAGATGCCCTTGACTTTGTTGAAGTGAAATTCATCTCAATTTGGTCAACCAGTCAGTCAGCCGCAAGGTGTTTTTTTAACTCATTCCTCCTGTACCCCCCTCGCGTCTTATAAGTTCTTTTCAACCAATTGTTGTTAATTCATAGCTGGCCGGCACGTGTAAATCTTTTAAGCTGCCAAAAGATTTAAATCACCGCCATAAGGCTGCAAAAAAATGCATTCAACAATGCAGACTGCATAAGTATTAATTTGCCAATTCAATAAGGAAGAGGAGGCCTATTTAGCCGGGTTTTTTTTTTCTTCTATAAAATCCAGTTAGCGTAAGATTTACGACGGTCCCTTCTCTCTATAGACAATATCTAATTACACCGAATTTAACACTTTCACCGCGTCCATAGCCGTTATATGCACCGGCTAGCCAAATAAGCCTAAGTTATTGTTTAAATTGCACAGGCGAGATAATAGTGATTAAGCCCGAGTTGAAATGCAGGTCTTCGGTGGTGTTTTCACTTTTTACAGACGAATTATGGTAGGTCCTTTGGCTGGCTGTCCAACACTGCCTTGTAATTATACGGACCTCCATGCCAGTAATAGTCCGCACCTCGAATTAACTCAGACAAACAGAGCACACAATTCCTTTGGGCTGTAGGTTTTTTAAAGAGAAAAAAAATCTTTCATGGGTTTCTTGTCTTTAAGTATTCATGTATACACGTAATAGTGTTTATGAAGAATGCGAACCAAGAGTTTGTAACCCTAGGCACCACCATTGGGCATCGATCCTATATTTTTATACTCAGTTTGGAGCTGAAGATTAAATAAGGTGCAAACATATTAAATTGCTCGGGGAGTGATTAAGACTATCCGATATGGGGGAAGAAATAGGATTTGCTCTCCGTGAGTAAAGATGTGAGCATGTACATCTAAGCTTACGTAAATACACTTGAGAGCAAAGAAACTGGCCCACCTAAAGGTATTAAAAAACATTTGTATAGCAAGTAGATATCCAAATTATATTCGGAATATCTCGTTTTTTTTCCCAGATGAGAAGCCTTATAATTACAGTAAAAACCATTTGCATTTTTTGGGACAGTGGCAAGTCTTGACCCCCTTTTACTATACAAAAGAGTTTTTGACGGGAATACGATTTTCTGAGATTAAGAACTTGCAATGATAATGCTTTGTATAATTTGCTTGAAGTACGATACATTTTCTGTACAATTGGTGTGAATCCATGGGCATTGCCTTTTCAGGCTATTCTGTTATGAAATCAGAGAGGAAATTTTGTTAAGTAAGATGCATTTGGAAATGCTTTAAAATGATAAAAAAACGAGATAATCCGACTTCAAATTCGATATCTACTTGATGAACAGAATGGATTATTTTTTTAGTACCTTCAGGTGGGCCAGTTTCTTTGTTCGCCAATTTTTGCCCCTTTGCTGTGTATTCATTTTCAACTTTATCTGGTCAATTGCATTTTCAGGGACAGAATTTCTTTGCGGTCAATTTTTATTACCCTGCAGCTGGTGCCACCTTTGAAAATACCTGACCAATAATGATAACGATAATTCTTCATCAATTCTTAATTAACCATTGTACAAATCTCAAGGATTTATAAAGTAGAATGAACATCACAAAACGCTCTTTTTTATACGCAAGCATGTAACACGCTAATCTAAATGTTTATCTTGGTTAGGTTGCTCTATTTTTATCGCGCGTTGTGGTCTCCGAATTAAGATCCGATTATCGTAAATCACGTTTTCAATTTGAATTTTGCATCATGTATGCTATGCGCGATAAAAAAAACTTCCTGACGGACATCATACTGGTGCAAAAACAAATTAGATCTGCTACACCCTATGAGTCGGCACTGCATTACATAATGTGGATCAAAAAAATGCGAGGGGGAAACAATGATGGAGGACATTATCTCTAAAATAATCTCTATAATTCTACAGCTAGTTTTCGTGTAAAACACGTATAACGTACACTATATGCATGCATAGCATGCGTGCCTATGAAACTTAGGCCCCATATAGACCTGCCCAAGGAATTTTGTTGTTGCTTGTGTTGATCTATAGATTGCTTATCGGCTCTACATAAACATAAACAAGAAACTTGAAAGGGGACAATGAGGATCGCGCAAATGCTTGCAAATCCTTAAAATTCCTGAACTAAGGGGGCTGTCCATACACTACCTGTTGCCTGTAAAACAATCAGAGCTGAGGCATGATTTTACACCTGGTACCTCGGCACAAAGACGATAAAATACGAATAAATGATACGAATAAAATTACCCTTCCTATATAATATCTAATTGAAATGGGCCCTACACATCTTTAGAGTACTAAACTACCGTCTTCAAATTAATTGCGATTTTAAAACGAAAATGCTATAACAATCTACATGATTTGTAATTTATCATAAATCTCGTCACAACAGTCACTCTCGTGGACACCTGACGAAACAGGGGCGGATTTAGAAAGCATGACGGGTGAAGGATAACATATAATACAAATTATATGTCTGCCTCATGGACGTCCTTCAAAAATTGTGTTTATATCTCAAAACGTCATGTTGTTGAAAATATAAGTATAAAATTAAAGGAATTTTTTGTAGTTTGAGAAAATGTAAGACCGGTCCAAAAGGATGCCCACCATGCAAAAAACTACTTCAAATACTAATTATAATTGCTAAATTTTTTCCCCGGTGTAAAATTGGTTGTCCACTAGAGTCCTAGTTATTTTTGTTATAATTTGTAAATATACAGTTTATGTATAAGAAAAATTCCTTCTTATCTCTTATGCAACCTCTTTAGAAGCTCCATTGCGAGGAAAACCCCATTTTAGGAGGTGAGGTCAAGTAATGTTTTTTAAACGTGTATTCTATTTTGTTATAAATTAACTGCCCATTTTCAAATTACATATATAGCCCAAGGTCCTTGTGGGCAACCAATTCAATACTGGCAAAAAAATAAATCTAGCAAATATAATACGTATTTGAAGCAAAAATGTGTAATTTTTTCGAATGGTGGGCACTCTTTTGAGTCGGGCTTACCTAGTATATTTTCTCAGAGGAAGGGGGAACGATGGAATCACTTAGGTGCCATCTCATGGTCCATCACCGCGCTGTTATAGTGACAATACAATCTCAGCAATCGAAATTAAAATTTATCAAGCGCATCTGAATTTCGATAAAGTGGCAACGTATCGTAAATTCCACAAGGGATTAGATGACCGCAACCGCCTGCATACATATAGGAAAGATGAATCCACCTTGAAACTTAACGGAAAAGATAGGAAACCAGATAAAAGCTAATCTAAATGAATCTCAGGTGACTCCATCGGGGAGCAATAAACGGCACGTGGACGTGTATGTCAATCTGCTCCCATCAAGTGCAGGATGGACAGCAATCCCTCCTAAAAATACCAACACTGATTAGTAATGACTATATGGCTTGACAAAAGTGACGAGCGAGGTATAAGACTCCTTAAATTACTCGGACGGAACATAATGATTACCTGAGACGAATTCCTCGCCCGTAGCCATGGGGCTAATCGTCGAAAAATGTCCAAAAATAGCGCTTTAAGACACTGTCTGGGAGACACTCTTAAAGGGTCCGACGCACGTCAGGACCCCAGGCAAATTACCGCATATTTTGCCTAGAAAATCGACCCTGAAATCCGAAACCGAGAGGAAGGCGCGGTCCTGGCGAGAAATTTAAATTAATCCGTTTAGGCAAAACGGTTCCTTAAATCAGCATTTCGATGGAAAGGTAATGGACAGCCTAGGTGGCGTTATGACATCATTAAGGTTCAATTATGCGGACAAGCCCCATAAGTTTGACAGCCCAGCAATTTGGTAGTTGGCACACAATGCATGGAGGTAACGAAAGATTTCACATAAAGCCTGGACACGCCCTCAGGTTTACCACTTTTCATAAAAAGAAAAAAAAGGTCGCCCCCCTCATGGGCTGCATGCTTTTCAAAATCATTGGAATTAAGCTCTTGCTTTCATAAGTGACAAGCAATTAAGAACCATTAAAAAAAAACGAAAATCCGAGCACGGCATTGCCTTACCGCCTGGGTTCGTGATGTGCTTTCCTAAATTCACGATAGCGTTTTGATAGTGCTGTGCAATTAGATTAGATCTCAAATTTTGAACGCTCCAAGTACTAAAATAGGAATCAGAATCGAATTTTTTAAAGAAAATCAAATATAATTGGTTGCTATTGGTATTATGTTTGTAGGCCTAAAATAGAGCAAGTACGACTGGTTAATGGACACTCCAAATTTGTCTCAAATAATACGAGGGAATGACTTTTTTTATAATACCTAACTCTCAACTCGTATCGCTACCAAAAATCTTTCAGCTATAGGCCTACAAGATTTCAGCTGCTGCTAATAAAGCCGTGGCACCAGGTGGGGTTCGACTATCTACGAACCAATGCATCGCAGTGCTGAAATTCTGAACGTCTTCAGTGATATGCGATTGATTGCGAAACGGACGTATGATAATTAACTGAAACTATCGACAACTCTCAGTCGTAAAAAAGACCGGGCAGGTACGATCTTGAGCATGACCCAAATTACTGCAAGGGCAGTACAAGGATCTTGAAATTGCCATTTGTCGATCATAGGTGAGCATTTTACAGGGAAAATGCAGTCAATCTGAAGTAGCCTCTAGTTGCTTTTGATATCCATTGGCCTGCTGCCCATGCATTGGGAATTTGGTATCATTTTCATGGCGTAGATCATCGCATTTCTTAGACCAGTCGTCGCAATCGATTGATACCGATTCAATAATTATTGAAAAATGTTATTCTGTGGTTGCTAGGTTAACTATTTCAGAAGCGACTAGCGAGTAGTTCATGGCCACAAAACGTTTTTGGGGGCGCTTTTCCAGTTTTTTCGGAAGTCCCTATCGAAATGTCCGAGTATTTCACGACATTTCCGAAATTCATGGCCGGAGGTCGGCAAATGAGCAGCTGGTGTCTCGATGCCCGAAGAAAAGTATTCCGTCATCAGCAAATTGATTCAAAGGGAGTTGGCCGGGTGCAGCAGCAGGAGCCAGCGTGGAGGCCCCTGAGTGGCGAAGTTGAAGGGGAAAAAAAGGAGAAATAAGTCGGGCAGGTGGTCGTTTGTACATGCATTTGTTGTGTCTTTACATGTGGTTGTGAGGCCATGATGAGATTTTGGGCAAAGAGGAGATGGGGGAGGGGGGAGCGGGGTGCGTGCGTGGCCCGGCCACAACACCGGTGGCTAGGGGTCAGCTTGGCTACATGCAAATTAACGCTTGACAGCCAACTATTAGAGAGGTTGTGTAGCAGCATCAGCGCCACGCTTACAGCTGGGTTACTTCGATATTTAGAGTTTGCGTATTACTTTATGGCACGCTGCATTAATAATTCATATCTCGCCAGGAGTACGCAGACGCGTGCTAAACACGTGTATCGTAAATGCGTCTCGAGTGCCCAAATGTTTACGGGCGATGATCGTAAAAGTGTGCCAAAATTCCCAATTCTAACGGCAAGCGATTGGCGGTGCCTGGGAGAGCTCCTCCTCAGATAATCTAGCTGACAGGCAGAAACAATGTGCAATCGGCCAGGTTACCAACGCTGTGCTAGCAGCTACCTCTAGGGTTGAATTCATGAAACATATTTTGCAAGCAACGCTGTATGGACAGTGCATTCCAAAAATGTTGTCATAATAAAATTCGTCTGATTCTTATGAAAATTATTGCTTTATAATAATTAATTTTATATGAATTTTTTAAGTTGGTATTTTTACGATGATTCGTCACTATAAACTTATATTTGCTCTCTTCTTCCAATACATATAGCAACAAATTGCAGCCTGAATAATTATCCAGAATCTTGACCCCACGTTTAGGTTACTTTATAATAACACATTGACGTACATAGCATTTATTTAATTTTTCTTAGTTAGTGCTGTATTTACTAATTTCATAATTTATTTTACTCATGAATTATAATGTAATTCGAGCTATCATACAAGTACCAATTTTTTCAACGAAATTCCTTGAAAATTTCAAATTCAATATGTTTCTTCATATAAAGCTTAAACCAATCCTAGTTTTTTTTAAGATCACATAACACCTACATTCGTTTTGCTAGCGGTGCTTGCGCTATACAGTAGATGTAGCTTCCGCCTTAGCGAGCATCCACAAATTACGTCACACCGCAGACCCCGGAGGAGTTGGGAGGTCCTTAGGTTTTAACATTGTGACAACGGGACTGACGAGTCGTGTGATGTCACGACAACCGTGCAGTCAATATTCAGATGAAAATACGTTTGCAGCAAGACAATTTTTAGTGCAATGTGTACTTTCTAGAAAACACAACGCCAATAAATGTTTACTATATATAGGCTAGGAACAAAAGTTGGTTTACGAATGTTAATTATTAAAATGGAGTGTTTTACTTAAAAAATATTTTAAAAAAACAGGAATAATGAATTATAAGCATACTTCCTGTTAAAATGGAACATTTACATTATACACTGTAGGTCTATGTGACTTGACAGTACGATTGAACTGTTGCCATGGTAACACAAATAGACGCAAATAAGTAAAATTTGCAATACACATGTAGTGTGTACTAAGGTAGAGGTTAGGTACAATGCCATCGCAACAGTCCTTCACAGAATTGAATCCAGGAAATATTTCAGAAGAAAGGGATATTAAAAATGCAGTAGAAGGCCACATCAAGTAAGCAATATTTGTCTGACATTTTGGTAGACTGAAGGTGCAGTCCCCACGTTAACAATTTCTGTAATGGTCTAAACTCAGTTATTATTCTAGAGCAATTCGACGACTAAAGGCATACCGACGACGCCAATATATCGAAAGGGTAAATTTTATTCAAACTCCTTCATTATTTAAATTTAATTTTAATATAAATTATATTACTTGTGAAAATTAAGATGCAATAATTAGGTCTGAAAATAGTTGAAATAAATAACTAACATGTAAGAAATGTTTGAAAATACTTGAAAAATAAATGTTCAGCTGACATGGGATTGCACTTAGCATATATGAAATTTATTCAAACTTATTTTAATGTAAAGCTTTCATAAATTTGCAGAATAAAGAAGTGAGAACCTTAGTTAACTTTCAGTCAACTGCAATGCAAGCAATTCATTTGCAATCTATAATGCAACCACTAAGAATTGTGAGACCAAAAGATCCATTAAACAAACTTGAAGTAAGTCTTACAGATGCAGTGCATGTACCTGTATATATGATTTTCGTTTCACACCCATAAGTATTGTTAACTTTAGTTTTGGAGAAAAGGTTAAAAAGCACATTTTTACATGCATGTCATCATGTCATACGAATGCACACGTTTCAGTGAATTGCAATATGTTCAACATGCACGCTTGGCTTTGTTTAAGCTTATAGTAACTTTTGGACCGACCTGTATAATAATAATTAAATGGAAATTTATTCTTAGTTATTTTCACTAAAAATAACGAAAACGTGGGTTCTTGATTCTAAAGGCACACATTATATTGCCGTCTTCTCAATACAAGTAAAGCATAAAGAAATTTAAAATTAGTTACACATTGACACATACTATTACAGCACAATTTTAAGCATAACTGTGCACAATAAATTGCCTCTAATGAACGGAGTAAAATAATGTGAGTCGAATAATTTTTTAGTTATTTCATACAGCACATTCGTACATTTTGCAAGCGTAGGCATGTGACCTTGTCACGGTCGTCGCTCCATGGGATATGGGAGCATGATAGTTATTCTTGACTACACGAATTTTATTTTATCACTCAACATTTTTTACAGAGAGAAAGACTTGACAAGCTCCTCCAAGAAGAAAGAAAATGGCTTACTGTCACATACGAGCTGAGCAACTAAAATTAGGCATGCTTTATTTAATATTAACGAAAGTTTACAGTGCCTACCTGATCCTAAGTTCGGAACTGAGATCGAGATTTCAAAAGAATCTCAACAGCGCAGGAACAGTCCGTCGCTCATTTCAACGCACACGCAAATACACCTGTAACCACTGAGGTAACTGTTTTCATCTCACACTTAGTTCGGAATACCGATGTAAATGGCAGAAAAACTTGTACTTTGCACCCGATTCAATTTCTGGTCTTAAAGCGCCTCAACCTTTAGACCAGTGGTCCCCAACCCTTTTATCGCCGCGGACCCGTCAACGTTTGATAATTTTACCGCGGTCCGCTGAGGGGGGTGACGTTGATTGTTTTGATTTAATAATTTTAATTTAATTGTATTCAAACATGCCTTCAAAATAAAATACAATTACACCAAAAATGACTATAATGTGATTTAACATTTTAACTCACTAGAACGCTAAATCAATGAGAATAATTTTATGTTCCTTGGACGGTCCGGTACCATTTGATCCACGGACCGGGGGTTGGAGACCACCACTTTAGACAACAATGCTAAAATCAAGAGGGGTCATCCATAAATCGCGTCATTCATCACTACTTAACAATCAAAATGCAGAAAATTAGGTCCCTATTTCAACTAGTTTTATTAGAAAGGGTTGGGACGAGCGAATAGACTTTACTACACATATAACTGGTGACTTTAATTGTTTAAAAATTACCGAAGTGTTAGGTTTTTTAATTAGATAACCACTTTTGAAAGAATTTGGTATCATTCAAGTAGATTATCATACTGTAATTAGATGCTTTCTGCCTTACCCTCTTGTGAAGAAGCAATGGGCTGATGCCTTTCTGTAGACAAAAGAGATGCAGAAGTTCGTCACCAGGGATTCACTCTGAAGAAATTTGCACATACCACCTGAATACAAATTTATAATTATCATGTTGTAATGTAGCCTTTATGCATAAAATTGCTGCTAGTCACAATGTAACTAAAAGACTATTTGAAGGGCGTTCCTTCACAAAACTGGATCTGCACAAGTGACGTACTGCCTAAAATACACGAATGTCTGTATTTTTTCAATTTCTTTTGTCACCCTTTGAAAACTGTTGTCGATGCATAAATATCCGCAATTCTTCAACTGGAACTCATTAAAAACAATTTTCAAGTTTCACTGCAAAATTCGCATGGAATTAATGCTGTGAAAAAAGTAAACCTGGAATTTTTAACTCTTCCATGTAGCCATAGATTTCAGGCAAATATTAAAAATACACAAGTTTATTTATAGAATATGAAACTGATATTGTTATCCTTTGTCTCAGTAAATTTCGTCCAGACAACCTAGGCATTTAATGCATGATTCTAATTTACGTCATTGTCAGCAAAACAAACCACAATGATGATACATCATTCCCATTTTATATATCAGTAAAACTGACATGTTCTACTAGCACACAAGACATACTTCATCCATTATTGGAAAAAAGATGTATTATAAAAAAATTAGAAAAATACTATTCAAGATTAGAATTAAAAGCTTCAGTTGGGTCCTTGACATTCAGCACAGCTGTTCATCTCATCCTTCATATCTTCTATTTGCAAAGTCATTTCAAAGAAACTATATTTCTGACGAACAATTTGAGAGGCTCTTTTCAAAACATCCTGTGGATTAGTTCCCGGATCTAAAGCAATGTACCACGGCACATTTATTAATGAAGTCTGCTCAAAACATGCGCAAAATTACTTATACTCTGCAACACATATGCATATTTCAATCATATATGGACTACTACTTACTGACAACAACATGAGCTGATAATGCGATTTTGTCCATACTCAGTGACCAAATACGCAAGTTATGTACTTGTACGACACCTTCAATGGCGAAAAACGTTTTGTGGACATCATTGAAGTCGACGCCCTTCGGAAGACCTAGTAATATAAATTTAGAAGATGAATTAGCACAAATTAATTTTCAAAACATAAGTTATTAATTAATTAATACAAAAAAATGAAAATACAGTACCTTCCATTAAAACTGTAAGTGTGTCCTTCATAATAGCAAATGTGGTGAGCAAAACCAGAACAGAGAAGAGGAATGTACATATGGGATCCACTATTCCCCAATTTGGCTAAACAAGATAATGAAAACAAGTTAGTAAATGTATATTTCATGAACTCTTTAATTTAAGACAATCACATTTAACCCAAGGAGTCAGGAACCCAATTAATACCTGAAATGGTGACAAATAAGAAATAAAAATACAATTTTCTTCATAAAGTCTGGGTTATTTTTCAAAACTAAATGTTGCAAAAGAATAGAATATAGCTTTTGGGATTCAAGTCTAATTTCGTTGTTGTTACAATGATATGGAATGGAACTTCCTTAGTAAAGTGAGATATTAATGCTTTTGTAATATTTTACTCAGAAAATCTCCCAAAATACCTTGAAATAGATAACGAGTGCAGCAATGAAGACACCAATACTTTGGATAAAATCCCCAATAACGTGGATAAAAGCAGCCCTAACATTAAGGTTAGTCCCAGAGTGATGCTCATGTCCTTCCTCTTGATGTTCATTATTCCCATGGCTATGTCCATGTGAACTTCCAACTCCCCCATGGGAATGGCCATGAGTATGAAGAGTTACTCCCATTCTTCAAAAATATATAATAATAATAAATAAATAATCATAATAATAAGAATAATTACGTTACATTCATTATGTACAAACTTGAGTTTTCAACAGTATTACTGTCTATACTTACAAAATATTAACAGCTACTCCAGCTCCTGAAGTGATGAGCATAATTTCCGCATCAATCTCATACGTTCCAGTTATAATCCTTTCTACTGCAAGGTACACGAGCACACCAGTGATAACCCAAATTAAGAGCACTGATGTTAAAGCACCAATAACCTCTGAAAATAAAGATAACATGTTTGCATATGAACATGCATATCCGATTTATTATGTACTTCATATTACAGATCCACAGCTGCAATTTTCATACACGTATTTGTGAAAACTGTATAAACAGAAACTAAATTTAATGCAATTGATTTGTTGTGGTAGATCACTGTTCACACTTCACTTGTAACCATGGGTTGATTAAGGCTTGAATATACAGAGTTAATCTTTTCAACACTTTACAACATAGAACGTCTCCTAATCAAGGTATGTCTTAACGCGGGTTTCTATCAATCATTTATACATGAGTTCCTTATCAAGCCATTAGAATTCAATAACAATTAACCCAGATTGCATAGTAGTCAATCATAAATGTGAGAATATGTTATCAACTTTAATTATCACTAAGTAATTTGAAATGTAAAATGTGTACGTTACAGTTAAGCCAATAAATGAATTAATGCTTACCAGCCCTATACCATCCGAAATTCATTCGTTTTGAAGATGGCCTTGTGGCAACAAACAGAGCAAATAAACTAATCATAAAGCTGGCAAAATCTGTTAATAGATGGGCTGCATCAGTCATTATGGCCAAACTGTCAGCTAAATAACCACCTAAAACAAAATAAAATTAACTTTTCAATTACAGTATTCATGTGATTAAAAGTGATAAAAAGCTAAATTAGAATATAAATTACAAACATATAACGGTGCATACTTTGATTGCCAAATTCATATTAACAACACCTAACAGGCCATAATCGATAAGCGTCCCACGTTGTACATGTTACTGTCTACATGAATATTCTTTTATGTAGACAAATGTCAACTTACATTTTAACTAGTTTGTTAATGCATATACAAAACGCATAGTGCACAAATTAATTTATAAGAGATTATCTATAAAGTTTTGCTAAAAGTGTACACCAAGTTTTGGAATGTTTCGTTCTGCATTCATTACTTTTATTAATATGTTGCGCCTTTGCTTTTAATTTGAGCTGTGATAAAACCTATGGTGATGTGAAAGCTTTCATGGATTTAGAAACGAATTTGCTTACCAACAGCTTCTCCAATCATGAAAAAAAGGCACAGTACACTGGCGATTATCAGCCGATGCCTCGCTTTACGATCCACTGCAGGCTGGCCATTGCGGTGACAGTGGCCAGGATATGATTCATTTTGAAGCCTATCAGGCAGGTGCAAAAATAAAATTATTATTCGAAGTCTTTTTAAAAAAATATTAACATCTATTAACAATACTCACTCTGAATCAATTCCAACTGGGGCAGTGTTTTGGTTGGTCTTTCCACAGCAGTCGTTGTAATCCTTTCCATGGCAACATAACTGGGTTTGGCCTCCCTTTGTTTCATCAGAATACCTCAAGATTGCAGTTCCTTCATTAAAACCACGGGCTCTGTAAATAAACAAGACCTAGTTTCACAAAAAAATATTTGTTTAAACTAACTAATCGCTGAACAACTTATCACTTGGTGAAACAAAACGAAGAAATCAACCCTCACGATCTAAAACCTCGAACGAATGTTTCAAACGTTTTGTAACAGCCCATATCCGAACTGAAGGTTTTCGTTGACGTGAAGAAATAAAACCTCCTATCCGAGGAATACAATCTTCATCAAATGTTACTTTCCATTGTAAATCCTTTGAATGTCTTACCTCGCAAGGTCATTAATTACTTGCACGACTGTAATTTGATTTCAGTACTTAAACGATGGCATGATGGGAAAAGTGAATGCTGCGTAAGGATAACCTACCTATTGGTTTTGAGAAGATTTAAATTACACGGAAGCCAGCCTCTACTGAATAATGCCTAAAAATATTTTGATTAAATTGTTATGATATCGTTTTCCATTATCATAAGCAAGTAACAATGTGGATATTGCGGCGAAGATAATCTTAAAATTCCTGTTAACTTGCTACTACTGACATTGAAGTGCTCCTTTGTTTCTTGGATGGACCATGACACCTTGATAAAGCGATTATATGCAAGGTGCTGCAAAAGTTACAAAGTGGGTTATTTCGGTTTACGATTACTGTCATCAGAATCAAGTCTGGGTAGAGGCTTCGTCACAAAAGTGGACGCTATCGCTTTGACCCTGATCAGAACGTAAGATTTCATTTCAGGGCTGTTTCACAGCATGAGGTACCGCTACTCACGAGTACGTATTAAACAAAGCTATTAAAATGCAGATATACCAGGAAAAAATATAATCCACAGCTTCCTACGATAAAAAAAATTCAGTTTAAATAATAGCTTAGATACTTTATGAGCTTCCTGACTGTTTGATTAGCTTAACGTTCCATAATTAAATACTGTGCCATTGAAGCTAATGAAAGGAATGTAATCAGGGGCGCTGTCACATGCCAGTTGTTAGAATTAATTTACATTATTTTTTTCAATTTAATTCTCAAAAATTGATATTGTTGAATTCTAGGAGAGAAGATCGTAAACAGAAAACAAACGCAAATGCAAACTGAAATGTCATTATTAGACATTCATTTAATTACGCTTACGGACTTCTGAAGGACTGCATCAGGGAGGAATGCCAAGCAATTATTCAGTATACAGCTTGAAATTGTGGAAACCAGCCATCCACCGTCTTTTCCACCATGTTCCTGATGCTGACACGATGTAGTTGTCAGTTCAGGGCTGTCGACATGAATTTATGACAGCAGTTTAACGGAGGCCGGCAAAATCGCATTCATATCACGACGTCGCCAATGAAAACTTCTTAAATGTGGTAAGGCGTTCGCAACATATCGTAACGTGCACACAGAACGGGTGAACACTTTTCAACAGGATAAACATCCCGCGCACTCGATTCAACATTATAAGCGAAATCAGAATATGCGTGCGATGAGATCATACATTAAAACTGACGTGCGTGGAAATACAAAGCAGCGTAACATGACCTAAAAAGCAAACATTTGAAAACGCATTTACTTACAATAGTGGTGTTTGTTCGGAAATCACCTTTGGATCTTGCGACTCGTTGACAAAGTAGGTTGTGAGATTAGGCATAGTCGAAGAATTTGGCCGATCAAAAGCTAGTTTCAGTCACGAGACGCTGAAATTTCAAACTAGCCAGAAACGGCAGATTGGATTCGAGCTCAATTAGACAAACTTCAACGAATAGAAAGGTCGGACAAAGTTATCGAAGTTGCCACATACATTATGCACACGTGCCTCACTGGTCAAAACAGAGGGGAAAGTGCGCAAAGTTTGCCAGATTGAGCCTCATTGCCCGGAAGGCAACAAATTTTGCGAAACGTGCACTCGTTACTAAAGACGTGGATTGCGATTTGAGATGCGCACGACACCAAACTGGTCCAACTGGTCTATCTGGTGATAAACTGCTATCAGTTAATGATACGCGTTGTCTTTTGTCACAACATTTTGGAATATTCATAACAGAATCATAAAAATTAATAGCCTATAAAATAATCGCGATTTAATTGTTTGCCTTAAAACCACGGAAAGGAGCTGTTTTTACTCGGGTTTATCGGTTGCATTAACGAGGAGAAAAAAGCGGCCAACATACGCATTTGAAAATTATGCGAAAAGCTTGGTGTGGGCAGATGCGCTCACGTAAAACCAATTCATTTGAAGGACTTGCAAACAAAATGTGAATGTCGTAATGTGAATGTCATAATATCACAAGACCTGTGTTACCAGATTTTTTGTAACTGATTTTGATCAGATGTTAGCGTAATAACTATCTAATTTAAAAAAGGATAATTATATTGAACTGAATTTGTCGAAGAAGGGTCAGCCATAAAGGATGTCCTACAATTTTCATGATTTCCATACCCACCTCCCCCGCACGTATGTTTTGATTTGAAAAAAAAAAAAAAAATTCTCCACTGGACAAAATACTGGGTTATTACAAATGAATCATCAGATTTCAACAGACTGAACAATGCAGATTTAACAATGAGTGATACATTACAATAACTATCAACTTTCCAAGCTTTTGTTATATCACTACATATGTTCGCAACTATGTGTACTCCTTTGGAAGCTCAACTCGACTCCAAGCGCAAGCCGAATTTCAAGGATTAAGCATTATTAAAGAATAAAAAAGGATGAGCTAGTGCTCCCCACTTGGTAAAACGCCTTGCTGCTACTTCCGCCTACCTGGTGGGTACTTTAAAACCCGATGAATCATTTGTAATAGCCCTGCACATAATAATCACAGTGAATAATGAACCAGAATTTCAGTTTCCAATCACATTTAACCCATTTTTTAATCAGTTCTTTCGATAAAAAATTCGTTAAATCCAACTGACTATCTGGACGTCCTCATTCCTTCCCCTCGTCCCCCGTTCGACAGGGTCCAGTTTTCGCAAACCACCTTACTACCCCCGACGTCCTTTATGGATGACCCCAAATGCTCTTGGCATTTCCCTAAATGACCATGAAGCAAATTAAACGACTTTTCAAAGACTAACGGCAATGCCCTGTAGACCGCTGCTTAAAAAATATAAACGATGTTGTACCGCATTTCTTCTCAGTTCAAATTGTGCATTTTTAAAACTGAATGTAGGCCTATAACTTGCCATTCCGAATTTTTTTCCCACCTTTACTGTTATTAATTAACCTGCGAAAATTACATTTTTATTGTATAATGAATGTTACGCTGGTAATTTTTTACCGCATTATTTCTTGCATAATAGGAGGTTTGTTTTTCGAAATTCTAACAAATAGCAGCGCAAACAGGCATATCTTTTTTACCGCCTTATTACTTACGGTCACACCTAAACATACATGCGGTTACTAAACCCTTGAACCGGTTGAAGTGCGCTCCTATAAGATTATCTAGGGATGTTACATAGATGTATCATTTGGCCACAAGCGCAAATCGACCATGAAGCAGAAGTTTAAAACAATTAAACGATTGAGGTAAACATAATTCGGTCATTTAAGGGCATTAAAATAACCTAGGATACAGGTTGACCACAGCCTCATCAGATACCTGTCCAAAGTCAAGAGGACGATGGTTATCGATGACCTTGTTCTCATGCTCAAGATAAAAAATGCGTGCACATAATGTGTAAGTTAACGTTTCGTTCAGTAGGTCCATGGTACATTGTACAGTATACTGCATGTACTCTGCGTTACGATTTCGAAGTTGCCAATACAAATTAAATGAGCAGCCGTAGACTACATTTATCTCGTCTATGGATGACTACTAATCGAAATTGCGAAATTCATCAGCTTGAATTGTGTCTTAATTCTTATTCAATTTAGTTTGACAGAAGGATGTTTAAATAAGGTCAGCTTCACACTAGCAGAAGAAACGGCATGTTCCTACTAAATATGTAATTTCGATAGCACTGTACTGTACATATAGTGAGGGAAAAATATTTCAACACCTGATGTTTTTATAATAACTCAATTAAATCATTACATTTTGTAACGAAATTGACAAAGAATACAAAGTAAACAATTCAGATACTTTCTGCAATTGTTATCGAAATTTAAAACAGAACAAACAAATTAGCGAATAACAAAATGAATCAGGAAAAAGGGAATTCAACACATATACCAATACATTTGTAAACAAAACAATACTGTGTTTTCAGTAATTTAATATTTTGTGTGAAGTCCTTACGCATCAATGACAGCTTGTAAGCGTCTTGGCAAGGAGTTTATTAAGTTTTGAGTTACTTCTGGATCAATTTGAGCCCATTCTGAGCCATAATAGCCAGTTTTACAGTTCCTGAAGCTGCCATACACCCCCAAACCATTACATGTCCGCCACTAAGTTTAACAGTTGCTGTCGTATTTTTGAGGTCCAATGCAGTATTTGGTGTTCGCCACACACACTTTTTTCCATCAGAGCCAAACAAATTGAACTTTGATTCATCACTGAATATCACAGAATTCCAGAATTCTTGCGATTTGCTGATGTACTCGTTGGCAAACCCCAGACGTTTTTTGCTGCTGATTTCACTTATGTAGGGCTTGCTTTTCAGTGTTCTTGCTTTAAATTCAGAGTTGTGCAAATAATTTCTTACAGTTTTTGGTGTCACAACAACTCCTGATGTTGTTGCAATGTTTTTTGCAAGAGCTGTAATACTAATAAATGGAGAATTTTAAAATGTGACTCACTGTAGTGTCGTTGAGCATTTTTGGACGTCCGGAACGGGCCTCATTTTATGTTTTTCCTGTTTAATTTTTCTTTAGCACAATTTTAAATACACTGAAGTGATCCAATTTCAATGATTTTGCGATTTCACGGTATGATTTCCTCTGTTTCCGTAACAACGCAACACTCTCGTACTGCTTGGGACAATTCTGATGTTTTTTTAACATTTTACTAAATAACGACTATTATTAAGACCAATAAAGGCTGCCAGCCACTACAGAGTTAATGTTTAAGTTCAATAAGTATTTAAATACTTCCTAAATAATACCAATCGACCTAAGCAAATCATGTGTTGAAATACTTTTTTCCCTCACTGTATTGTTGTGTCGAATTGAGAGCTGTGTGTTCTCAGTGACTCGCGAGAGCAACTCTTCGAAATTACTCTCTGTACCGTGTCAACTTGCTATTTAGGTTTTCGAAATTCTGCTCTCACCTCTCAAATGCACACGCACCATTTAATTGTTTAAATTCGGCGCCATAAGTTATATCAAAAATGGCCCGAGATAGTGAAAAAACTATCTGCAGTCATAATTGTAGTAATGAAAATGTTTTTGCAGGTTAATAGTATACAAAGGTTAAAGGTTTTCAGTTTTTTTTACTTGCCAAAGTGTGCACAGTACATATCCCAGTCATTTTTCATAAATAAAACTTAGGAAATATAGGATTTTTTCAACAAATATAAGATAAACATAGGATTATTTCCCAACCAATATAACATTAAAGAGTTTGTTACAACTCAGGACGAAATTAAAGAAGATTTAATATTACTATTAGAGCTTTTATAGCAAGAATATAAGGTAGTTTTACTTATGTGGCGTGTGCATTTGAGAAGTAAGAGCAAATGTTGCCTACTGAGAGCTCAAATTTGCAAGTGGACATGGTAAGAAGAGCTAATTATGGATTTTAGCCAATTCCTTCACAATAATTTGATGAAGAAACGTTTCAAAAATTTAAAAATTAAATTACAAAATAGCGCTTTTTGCCTAGCCTGTCTTTATATGAAATTTGCTAAATTAATAATTAAAGGATCCCGCCGTAGGCGAACATTTTGCAAAAACAAGTAATCAGAAATTAAGAAACTTAGCTAATATTTCTCAACAAGAACAGTGTACTTGCTGAAGAAAATTAATAGAATGCTGTAGGCGAAAATAGGCCCATTTGAAAACATCCTAAACCATGAGTTCCACATTCTTATACCAAGTTTGCTCAGAAATATTAATAGGTAAAGGAACGCCGTAGGTAAACGTTTAAAAAATCAAGATTACAAATCGTAAATTTTGGCCCAAATTTGTTTACAAAATGTGCTTAGACAGATTTTAATGGATCGCCGTAGGCTAAATCTTTGAAAGCAAAGATGTAAAAATCACTGATTTTAGCTTACGTTTCTGATCAAAATTTACTCTATTAAATCCATTAATTAATGGAGCGACATAAGCAAATTGACGAATCTTGAAACGCAGTTTTATTAAAATGTTAGCTCCAAGAAAAATTCCATGATCAGTATGAGAAATTCTCTGACTCACTATTTCTATACACTTGTAATTCTAATCAGCAGCTAATCATGTGACTTAAGATTTATGAGGTTAGCCTAGCTCCCCCTGGTGGAAAGATGCTTTGGCGCATATTTGAAACTGTAATGGTGACATTATGTTTGAAAATCCAAAACATTATGTTAAATCTACATACATTTTTCAAAATAAATAAAAACTCAAATGTTAATTTCTTAAAATGATGAAAATATAGGAAATATAGGACATTTTGGTAAATATAGATACTTTCAAAAAATATAGGAAATATAGGATGGCTGGGATGCGTGAATTATTTTAATTTATATGCAATGCACCCAGACACCTGTACTACTTCTTTCATCCGTTACCCTACACATAAATGCAATTGCAAATTTTGAACAGTTAGAAGAACGAAAGAATGATGGGAAGGGAAGACGGTCGTGGCCGATTACTGAGGAGCTATCCCAGCAGCATTTTGTCTGGAAATCTTGTTTAATCCACGTAAACCACAATTAGAATAGCTGAACCGGGATATAAACCCTGGTCTCCCGAACGCACGGTAGACAGGCTGCCACTAAGCTACCTGTCTTGGTACTAGTATTCATTGCTGAGCTAAGCACTAGCAAAACTGCCCAGGAAACGTGTCCAGCACACTGACACAAGGTGTCACTGCTCTGACAAGGATGAAAGAATGAGTGAGCATTATCAGGATGGAGAAGATGGTCCAGAAAAATATTGACAGTTTCTTCCAGCATATTACAGCAAAACAATTACTGAATATGAATTTACGGAGGTTATTAGACTTGAGTACGGTATAGGCCCCATGTTGGGGCCGGTGCAGCATCTAATATTAGTTTAGACAGGTTCTACTGTACTTATCTTTTCCATTAAAATTTTGGAAACGCCTATTTCTCGAGTTCTGTGTAACGTTCTTACAAGTAAAATTCATAAACAAAATAGGCCTACTTACTTCAATTCGATTCCAATACAGCTCGATGATTCAACATCACCTGAATTCTCTTTAACGTTAACCCAATTACTTTCCATGCCTTAAAACAAATATCGTTTCAAACAACTGCTTTCATTTAAATTCTCCTATATGGATTTACAAAAAAGGTGATAGGGTCTAATATAAACAGTACTGTCCTTGGTGAAACTCAAGTGATCAATAAATCTTTATCCAGAATCTTTATCGCCACTTGTATAAACACAGTGGCTCAAAAAAGAAAGAAGATACACTCACAAAAACAACAACTGTGTATAGGCCTACAGGAAATTATCTAACGTTAAAAGATAAAAAAGATATTAATGGAATTAAATAATAATGTAATATAAAATTAATTACATTCAATAAACAAGCATAAAATTAGCAAATAGAGCGAAAAATATTTAAACAAATGAAGGGTGTGAAATCATAACTTACTAAGTGACAAAAAAATCAACTTTTCAGGTGAGGAGAAAAGACTGAATAGTTTCGTGAAAAAATATAGATAGCACTACTTTGATTTCGTTCAAACGACAACAAGTTCAGACTTTGTACACCACTGATGTTTAATTACGAAAACATAAGAGAGAACTTAGGGAAGCAATTGTGGTGTCTACATTTTTACTTAAGCCAATGTAGTATGTATCACACGTATTACATCGCCAAAACGTTCTTTTCATTAATTTTACTCCTTAACGCTTTTTTGTTTCAAATGCAAGGCAATTTATACAATGTATTACATTATCATTCAATTCTAAATTCTTTTTCGTATTTAACTTTAAATAAATGACTGTATATACCGTCGTGCGTGGGTGTATCGTTTTCGCCTTGAGCCACTGCATACAATCACAGCCGACATAATTAAAGGGTGCCAAACCATAACGTCGTAAGTGACCGACCCCTTAAAATGCGTTTTTTCGGTTTAATACATTGTGAGAGTCATTACATGCTATAGTGGCGAGAAAGTAATTGGGACATCCCTAGACCTTCTGGAGTGAAAATTGACCGGGTCACACATTGAAACTTCAGTTTGAAGATTTCCTGACAATTTCTTGATTGGATGGAAAGTTCAGAGAAACATTTGAACACTGAACGGGGAAAATAATAAATGAAGGGTGCCAAACCATAAGGTCTTAAGCGCCAGATATTATATGCGAATAACACCCTCTTGCCCTCATTTTAAAATCATTCGAGTAGACTTGACAGCAAACCTTGGTAAGGTGGACACGTATAAAGGTTATCCAATTTTGGCCCCTGAAAACCTTGACGGTCAATGTTCCTAAAACATGTTTCAGACGTGGGCTTTAAAACATGGACGTCAAAATGAAGTAATGAATGGCAGCAATGCGCTGCTGATCTACTTGCCACAAGAGAAGAGGTTGTATTGAATGTTGATACGTAGTGTCAGACGTGTGGCGCATATACTTATTGTTTAATATGTAGTATGGAAAATAACAGAAGAAATAAATAACACAGATGGTATTCAAACTTACCGCCAAATAGAGTAACACGGCGCTCCATACCACGCAATTGTAGCGCCACTTAAAAGACCACTTTGAACCATAAAAATAAAGTAATGGTAGACGAGATGCACGTGTAAACTATTGAAGATTAGTGAAGCTATAGGAATTAAATTCATATCTAGATACGTGAGGACAAGAAGAAGCAGTGATGATGAACAAGATTACGTTAATGGAATGGTAAAGAGTGAGAAGGAAGATGATGAAAGTAAGCCGATTATTAAATTTAAAAAACAATGTTAACTAGTAAATGAGAGCATTAATAGCAAGCCTATAACAGTAGGATAGAGTAAGAATTGTAGAAGAAGATAATAAGAATGCGTATGTCAATTCAGAATAACGTGCAATTTGATGAGAAAATTTGGGAAAGTAAAGGGGTACATTTCAACTATGTAACAGCAAAAGGTAGTATAAACAATGAAGAAGTAGCTAGGGATAGAGAAAATGATTACGAAAGTCAAGTGATGTTAATAGTCAAATGAGTGTAAATAACGTGAGATTTGTGGATGAGATAATTTAAGAATTAGCAATAGTCATTAAAAGAGAATAAAGAAGAAGTCAGGAGCTCGGAAGGAGAACAAATGCCAGTATGGAGTTGATAGAAAATTGAATGAGCTGGAGGAGCGTTCACATAATATTAGGTCGGAAGTAATGGTGTCGTAGAAACAATAGATTCTGAGTGATGGGACTAATTAATGTAAAAAAAATTGGGAAGAAGTGCTGCAAAGTTGGAATGTATTTGATCTCATTTTTGCATTGCTTGTGTATATTTTCATTAAAGATCGCCTGAGGATGGCTTAAATAATAAGCCGAAACGTAGCGAAGTAGCAACTAATTGGCTGAGACTCTTGGATTTATTTATTGTTAACCTACCAGCCACATGATGGTAAAGCTCAACTTTACGGAAATATAAGTCATACTTATTGTTTGGTAAAAGTTCGACAAAAACAATTTTTTTAACTGTTTTTGTTTATGTTTTCGTAATTAAACGTCATAGGTACATAGCGCCTGAGCTTGTTGCCGTTTAAACGAAATAAGATTAGTGCTATCTATATTTTTCATAAAATTATAGTTTTTTTTCCCTCTCCTGAAAATTTGGTTTTTACGCGCCTGGTAAATTATGATTTGGCACCCTTCAACTATCACTTAAGGAAACAGGGCCATGCACAAGGAAAAGGGGGGCGGGAGAAGATTGGGGGTGATACGAAAATGACCACGGAATTATGATCGAAACAGCGAAAAATTGATCAAACCCCCATGTGCGAATAACCCCCTCTCACCACCATTTTCAAATCCTGCGCGCGGACTTGAAAGCAAACCATGATAAGATGAGCGTGAATAAAGGTTATTTAATTTTGGGTCTATGGAACCACGTCAGTGTTACGAAAAAAACATTTCACAAGTCGAGAAATCGAGAGATCAGACTTCATTTTCATTTTGGCACCAGTCCTTCCATTTTTGCATTATTGCTTATCAGGCCTTCACTTTGACATTTAAGCAGTTAAATTCATGTACATTATACATACTTCATTTCGATTCTGAGGCAGCTCGTCGATACTCTATCTCTTGTTTTCATTTCACCGTTCATACAAGTACTTTCCATGCTTTCCATTACCGACGGAGCTTCAATTAAAAATTCTGCATGCATTTACAAACAGATGATAATATAGACACTACTGCCCTTTATTCAAAACACATGTGCACACATGTACCATCGTTGCTATGTATTCAGTATATCGCTATAAAAATCTGCCATACACCACAATTTCAAGTGGTCAGACAAAGCACTATTCCGACCTCGTGTCTATCAGCATAAAAAACTACTTTCTCATTTTGTCTATCGAAATGGTCTGGGGGAGTAATGACAGTGACGAAGAAGCTGTGCTCTTGCCATTTTGCTTTATGCGAGAAACGTAAAAGAAAGTGAGCACATGAAACCAACATAAAAAGATGTGTTTGGTGAATTTTATCATTTGATGGAAGATCTTCCCAAGGCATGGGTATTTTTTTACCTCTTCACTTAATTGCTCAGAAAAATTCATATTCAATTAAAAACACAGTACCACAGTGAATCTATCGATGAACAAAACTAACAAAATATTTGTGCACACCACAGGTGTAGCCTATGCACGTGACGTTGCTACCAGTGTATACCAGGTCGATGTGACAGTTCAACACAATTTCTCCGCATTATAGCGCGATGTTTTCTGTGTAGCCACTTACACTGATTTTAAGGGAGACATTTTTCGAAGTATAGCTGGAATTTTATAGCGATATAGTGTCTTTCTGTTTGGCCGTAGCATAAATGGAACATTTCCTGTTTTTGGTCCGCTATCTTTAAAAAGTACGAAACTGCCATGCTTTAATTACTTGGCCGTCTTTAGGACTTTGCCCGCATGTGTGAATAATGAACGAACATGTCCACAACTTTGGTATTCGCCAGATTAATTAACTGCTACATAAATTTTAAAACAGGCATGATTAAAGATAAGGAAACAGTCAATCGATTTCTTCAAGCTAAAGGAATTTCACATTCGCGAAGACAATGTTCGTCAGAACATGAAGAAAAATGGAAAACCTTATAAATTTCGTTCTGTTGGTGGATTTTTTTTTGATGAAATGTGAAACTAAAAAAATCTCGACAAAACACTTAAAAAACCGAGCGTTGTTTTAATTACGAATTATCCATGATACATATATTTCTCACTGCGTCAGACATGTCGTGACATGTGAATATTAGTATTTTTATGGTCGCATCAGCTGTATCATGGAATCAGACGAAGCCAGACGAACCCTTAGAACGACAACTGCAGGCATATTTAGCTTATACATCATGTCTTCCTTCATAAGAAAGTCAGGCCTAATGGGCGCCAATGCCTCGTTGCTGTCCCAGTCGGCGCCTATAGTCGTAAAAACAAAAGAATAGACTAGAAATTCAAATTGTGCAATTTATGGCTGCAGATGTGGTTGTAATTAATATAATATAATTAATATGCCTATTGTTCCTGACCCACGACTCATTTTC